>SJOL01006357.1:497677-520041 GCA_004794785.1 Opisthorchis felineus | reverse complement strand
AAGAAGATTTTTAAGCTAAGAGCGCACACTTTTATTAGGCAAAATTTTTTCTCATTTCGTGTAGTAGCTGCGTGGAATAACCTTCCTCCATCAGTTGTCCACGCTCCTTCTAGAACCCATTTCAAAGCACTACTAGACACTTTTCTATGCGAGTCCACGTGCTGGCAAACATACTGCCCCGCGCTGAGAACTTAAAGAGCAGTGCTACACCCTTTTTTCGCTTGTGCCTATCAGGTGAACGACAACCGCAGAACGCCAAGAACACAACCGACCCGGGAAACTTGGGCAAAAGCCTCGATCCTGTGTATCAATCCGTGAATCCGTGAGTCATGCCCCTAGCGGTCGACCAATCAGCGATAGCGATTCAGTGGGCCCGCTGCTGATAGCCGGCCAGTAGGTGTTTCTGTTTGACCACTCGTTCGCTGTCTTCGGTCATGTGGACGTCGCGAGTTGCACCTCAGAACGCAGGTCCCATCAACGCTTGGCTTCAGCGGTTCTTGAAAGCGCCTGGTTCTCGTAGCCTTGTAATTTGCTGTTCCGGGACACCCGCTTTCAAATTCCTGAAGAAATCCTTCACTGACCGAGGTCATTGCGCCACCTATCGTACCTCATTCATCTTGGACACCAGAGCTCCATCGAAGGACCAAAAACCGGATGATAAGCTTTCAGACTTGAAGGAGATCCTGAAGGATCACCCCCCTACCATTCAGCTTCAACTCGTTGAAGCGTACAGGAGAGGGTTCCAGTCATCTACAGAGAAGGATAAAAAATCAAGAATGCTTGAAGCGCTGACTGGAAACTTTGGGAAAATCGTAATATTTGGAGTGCTGTGCTATTACCTGTTCCAATCATCAAATCGAATCTTCGGAAGTGGTTAGTTTCCCTCTCTAATATTCGAACTGCGTATTTACAGGGGTCTTCCCCAAAATGCTAGATCCTAGCATTGCATCTTTTGCCGAGAATGCCGATATAAATTTCAACGACGTTCAGGGGGTAATCAATATTTTAATTCTTAACATTCTTTTCAGTGCGATGAGGTGAAGAAAGAACTTCAAGATGTTGTTGAATTCCTCCGGAATCCTGAGAAGTTCAATCGCCTGGGTGCCAAACTCCCGAAGGGCGTTCTTTTAGTTGGCCCACCTGGGGTAGGCAAGACTCTGCTAGCAAAAGCGGTCTCAGGCGAAGCTCAGGTACGTTAAAGTACTTGTGGCCATTTAACGAATGAGCTGTGACGCCCTTTTGGTGCCTGGTTACCATACTATCCGGAGGATGCACGGGGGCTGAGATGCTGTTAGGTTGCTCAAGCGTAGACAAGGGCAGTCGAGATGGTGAGGTTAGGTTCGCGCCACGGACCTTCCGGTCAGTAAGTTCGCACCTTACCCACTGAGTTATCTCGAGCTCAACTCATTTAACGTGAATCTAGGTGCGACATTAACCTTCGACTGGGTTATTCAGCTTTTTATTTCCTCCTCTCATTCAGTTATATCTTTGGATTCTCGAGATAACCTACGTGTAAGCTAAGAATGCGTTCTTTGGACCGTTTACGCAAGTGGGTATGTACGGAGTCCGCCGTTACTCGCGATTAATCTGCTGGCCGATTCTTTCCATTAGAGGCAGAGAACCCTCACAGTCTACAGGCTGACTGTGGGACCAATCTCCATTAATGTGGATTTTCGGGTACCCAATGGAAGACTTAGAGAGTTCCGGATGCCGATTGTTCTACTACTCGCTCAGTAGGCAGTCGGAGAGTTAAGGTGGTATCGTCAGGAGCATACTGCTGTTTGCTAGCTTTAATGAGTTCCTTTCCTCTTCTCGCGCTGGGAGTTAGCGTACCTTAAGCTTTTGTACTGGAACCCCAGTTGTTCAGGTTTTCCGTTATTGACCTTCCCGATACATCTTGAGACCTCTGTGTCATACTTCCTGCACTGTTGGCATAAACAGGGATAGGCCTTCAGGCGACCAGCATGTCCATATTTATGGAATCAGCGATGCTGCCTTCTGAGGAAGGATGAGTTAGAAAAGTTGGGTCCTAAAAACAGCACACTTTGATTGTCTAACGATTGAACCTAACCGCCGGCGCATTACTCGAAGTTCTTTTAAAACCGGAGTCTTGTGCTGCTTACATACCCGCTGTGCTCAACCATATTAAGAGTCAGGCAGTCATGCCATACTCCCTCTGTTCTTGAGTCAGACCAGCCCCCTACAGCCAAGTTGTTCAGGCCAATGGGTCTCTCAAGAAAACCCCAATAACCGCCTTCTCGCGGTTTAGATGAATCAGAGGCTAGGGGAAGGGTACGCGAGCAAAATTCCTCTTTTCCCACTGCCTTGTGGGTCACTTTTGAGTCAGAGGCTTAAAGTTGAGTTTCTCAGCCAACTTCTATTCAGCCTGAGCAACCGAGGAGTACCATTCGCCCTAACAACTCTTCACTCACTGACTCCTCCCTATGTCCCGCGCTCAAGTCCTGATTCTTTTAACTGTCAGCCACCTAACCGTTGCTTATCTAAGAATCTGTCCAGTAATATAGGCCTAAGTAAACCATTATTAAACTCAACGGATCTGTTCCACATTGCTGCTTTCAGCTTCCATACACTGTGTCAAACTAAGCAACGGGTACCTTCTGATCGGACTTTGTTTCCTCTTTTAATTGGTGTATATTGTGTCTCAGAAACACGAACACAAGATCCCAGTTCGGTCATACATCTCGTACCGCTCCAGACGAACCCTGACCTTCCGCACCCCTGGTGTCTTTGAGCATACAAGCTTGCAAACTGGACTTTTGCTTTTTCTCAACGTACCTTTTCCGGGGATTTCGGATTGCAGTTCTGAGGGTGAAACTCCTGAATGACTTAGTGTGAATTGCGCCTAAAATAACTGTACTTCCTCTGCTCTCTGTTGAAGTTCTTATGCTTGAGATTTTTTTGGGAGGATCGTTTTGATCTTTTTAAGGCTTTGTGCAGTCACCCTCGAACGTCCTCGAACATAATATGACACGGAAACTGCCAAGGCTGCAGACAAGTTTGCTAGAAACTCGATTTGCGCACTGAAGGTTCTGATGATCATAGTATTCCTAAAGAGTGTTGCTTTCGATATCAACTTGAAAGATTTGAATTGAACCTGTAAAACTTGTTGTTCACCGTAAGGATGTTAGTCCACCCAAATCATGAATAGTAGGTACAAAGAATCTTCATTAGGGAAACATGAAACATCAGACCCTCATTCATCTCATTAACACAGTAAGGAGCAATAAGTCGCGACCTGTTCGCATTGCGTTTGGTCCCATCACTCGCGGAGCTAAAACGTGCAGAATAATGTTTTTCCTCTTCGTCTGTTGCTGTACGTGCGTTTTATAAATGTTGCATTTCCTGTGTCTGCGACAGACAAAAACAAAAGCAAGCTTACATTAGGGCGACTTTTATCTTCTGGCCCTTCTAATGAAGTGGATAAAGGGAATTCAAGTCACGAAGACATTGGAGCTTACCGTGTTGTAACGGTTTGTGTGCCTTCCCCCACGATCCATTGAACCGTACTAAGGGTTGTCCGTGCGACACTCGCAGTCTTTTATACCAGGTATCAGCCAGTGTTTACAGCCTCGGATATCTAGAAATGCACCGCCAAACTTCGACGGCCAGTATATGTGATTGCTTTTAATGTTATCACTCTGAAGCAAGCAGGACAACATGCTGCTCTTTCTCTCACACTGGACTCACTTGACGGTGATGTGTCCTGTGTATCAGAAACAAGAATTCAAGACTTCAAGCACAGTGGTTGAGCTAACTACCTATCACTCTCCACCCACTTCCGGCTGCACATCTCGTGATCTAGAGGCTGCTGCGGCAGGATGTACAGGGGTCGGCATCGCCCTAAGTTACCGTGCGGAAGGCTCCTTCCTTGACTGAATACTTGTTGATAGTCGCCTCTATGCGGTTCGTCTGGCACCGTCCGCGAAGGAGTCTCGCAAGCGGGAACTCGGTCGCTGTCTGTCTGTCGTGTGTGCTTACGCCCCAGTCGACTGTAGCTCTGACACCATCGAATACCAATTTTGACACCTTGAATGCTGTGTTACGGTTGTCTAGAAGCTCAGGTGTTGTTGTGCTTGCTGGAGATTTGAACGCCTAAGTGGATAGACTCAATTAGGTGGTCGACGTGGATTAGACTCAGTACGTACGGACAACTTCGAAGAACTGTGCACTGACCGCAGACTACCTTTATGCAGTACTAACGTCCAAGTCGTCTGACCACATATCCGGCGTCAAATTGATTACATTGGCATCACTTAGAGATGGTGCAGATCAATAACTGACTGCCGCTTGTTTTGGAACATATTTGTGGATACCGACCAGGCGCTCGTCCAGAGTCCTTTCCTTCATTTTCCACGGTCCTATGAGGTGCGGACAAATCGCTTAAAGACTGGAAGGCTGGCAGATCTCCAAGTTAGAGGACTTTATAAGAGTTGTCTTCTGGACTCTTCTAATTGCTCCACCGTCGGATTTCGAGTCGTGTTGAAATGGGATCGCCACACCTTCGTGAGAGTCAAGCTGGGCCTCACCCTGGCCGAGGATGCATCGACCATATATCTACGTTGAGACAAATTCTGGAACAGCGCCAGTCCTTCGGTGGTGGTTTTTCTCGATCTGAAAGCTGCTTATGACTGTCGATCGTCAGAAATTTTGGCGGTGCCTGACGATCAAAGGTGTCCCTTCCAAATTTATATCCCTTATGAGGCACTGTATGCGAACTCCTATGGGCGCATACGAGTATACAGCAAGCTTTGACCTGAGTTCAAACATAGCTGCTCTCTCTAACACTTCCTTTTCAACTTTGTCATTGATGTACTGCTTGGAATTTCTTTGCCTGTCTCTGAAAACTCCAGAGTCGAAATGATCCCGGGACGTTCGCTTACAGACATTAAGTATATGGGCGGTATTTCTCTCCTTGGGTCAGGTGCTTCAATAATGCAAACCATTTTAAATAACTTAAATAATTCTGCCGCACGGTTTGGCGTGCGATTCACACCTGAAAAGTGTAAAGTGCTGCTACAATACAATACCCAAACCTCATGCTTGTAGGTGATCCAATTGACGTAGATAAACTTGTTTACCTGGGCAGTTGTATAAGCTCTGGTGAACTGGCTTGAGATGATATTACTTCTCGAGTCAGGAAGTCCAGGGCAGCTTTTGCCAACCTCCGACACCTATGGCACCGACGTGACGTAGGTTTGTCTGTCAGGGGAAGACTTGACACTGCAGCAATGCCACCCATACTGTTTTTTGAACCGTCAGCGTGGCCTCCACGCGAAGAAGACAGACGAAAGATCTGTGTTTGGCCGTCGGTTTCTCTGAAGCATTGATCAGATTTGGTGGGAGCATCGGATTAGTAATTTTGATATACGCCAGATGGTCCTAGGAAGAAGCACCTTTCCCACGCTGAATGAATTACTCGCGCTTCACAGGTTACGCTGGTTAGGACATGTACTCCACATGTCAGCTTACTATCTACCTCGGAGAGCTCTTTTCCCCCAGCCCTGTACTGGGTGGAAGCGACCGAGATGTGGACAGTGTATGACCTGGTAACGAAGTACGAAAACACTAACCAGTAAACTTAGTCGGGTCGAAAAATGCCGCCTCCCTTAATGGGATTCCGGGACTCAACTCACCAATGGTTAATGACACTGGCGGAAATGGCCCAATCGCGCAGTCAGTGGTGCTGATGCATCAAAGCCATCGCCTTCAATGCGTAGCTCCTCTGTTCCCTAACTAACTAAACATCCCATCACCTCCAAGGCTTGGTTGTATATCCCACACTCTCCCACTTCCCGATGATCGAAATTGTAGCAGCTGGTACGAGTGCACCTATGGTATACAGTTTATCGATTTATTTTGATTGCACACGCCTTGCCATCGTTTACCGAAGGTGGGTGATGGTAAACCTTTGACCTGATAGAAGGGTATGAAAGAGATTACGAAAAGTCTGGGTGCTATCTGTATGACGCCTTCCGGTATAGGGTCCGCATGATCTCCTGTGCGTGGTTGCAGACGCTGCAAGATATGGCTGCTAATTAGTGTCATTTGCGTTCTTGCTGTCGGCTTCTATCCACGATGTCTGAATGTCTGGAGGTGTAGGCACCTCGGGCTGACTATAGAAGGCTAATACTGAGTCCCTTCTCTATCCATTTTTATTCTTCACAATCAGTGTGAAGCACTGATACCGTGCTGTTGATGGTGATGATTCATTGATGGACGATTGTGTTGTCCACACACGCATACCGAGCAAAACCCAACTTGATTCTCATGAATCTCCCCACATACCCCGACATTGAAGTGAGCTGCGTAAAATAGGACCAGGGTGTTTTGGAAGCTACCGATACCTGGCTTGCGACTCGATGGTTTCCGCATATTGTCCTTGAAGATTGGTATGATGGTAGAAGCATTCCTTTTTGTGGTCACTTTCGTTGTTCCATTTCATCCGTAGTAATCCCGCCAAAGTGACTTTTCCAACGTCACCGCTTTTGAGTATCACTGAGCGAAGGCTGCTTGGGCCGGGCGCTTCGTCAGATTCAGGGAAGGAGATCTTGCGTTGTACTTCTGTCGTTTCAAGATGGGTCTCCACTTCTCACCTTTCTTGATTTGATGCCAAGGGTTTTCCTCTTTTACCCTTCCTTTTCAATATCACCATTGGTATGATCATGAAAGGCCCATTCCCAGCCTCTGATGCCTTTGGGATCGAAATGCCCCTCGGGCATTTGCTAAAGATATTTAGTATGCAGACGAAATTGCTCTTCCTGGATTTGATGCCGTCGTAATGCAGGCAATATCAAATAATCCAAACAATTCTGTCTCATCGTTTGGTATTCGCTTCACACCTGCAAAGTGTAGAGTGTTGCTGCTAGACTTTTTGGAATCTCATGCTTCCGGATGAGCTGGTTGAGGTAGTTGGCAAATTTGTCTACCTGTACGGCTATATCACTCCCGATGGTCTATCCAAAGACGCTATTTGGAAGACCAGAGCAGCTTTTGTGGACCTGCATCACCTGTGGTGCAGATGTGACATCAACTTGTCAGTCAGTGGTCGATTTACAGTGCTGCGGTGGGATCTATATTGTTATATGGGTCATAAACCTAGCCGCTGCGATCCGACGCTAGGAGACTTTCAGTGTTTGACCATCGGTGTCTTCTGAAAATTATCCAAGTTTGGTGGGAACACCGGATCAGAAATGATTAAGTACGTCGAATGGTCTTCGGAAGAAATAATTCTCCCACGATAGATGAACTGGTCACTCCGTATGTTGCGCTGGCTTGTCATGTGCCCTGTGTGCCAGTCGACCGGCTTTGTCGGAGAGCTCTATTTGCATAGCCGCATGAAAGCTGGAAACAGGCCAGGGGTGTTCACGTGATGACTCGGCAAGCAAGTATGAAAGCCATATACAGCAAAACCAACTGCGATGTTCATTGGCCTCTCCCTGGATGCGGACTTTGAGAAGGAACACAACAGTGGTTATCGACAATGACAGACATTACCCAGTGGCGCGCTGCATCTAAACTGTTGAATAGTCCCTCTCTCGATCTCTCGATGAAACGTCCATTGTCATTTCTGGATTCACACGTCAATTGTATCAGTGCAGCCTCCACTTCTATTTTCGCCGATCACCGGCACACGAAACTGGCACGTGCGACCACTGTACAACGTGTAAGCGGTTTACAGCTGATGTGGATGACGTTAGGTTTCTGAGTCGTCCTTTTCTTTGGTCGTTTCACTTCCGACTGACTGTCCGGACCGGATGGCACGAAGTGCGGTTGTCTTTTTCTACGACACCCCTGTCCATCCATCGGGCTTTCACTGTTGAGTCGTGTTCTTGTTGTTCCCTTAGTCTCCAGTGTTTGAGGTTTTAGTGGTCTGTGTATGCTGTCGTAGTCGTCCCCGTGGTGTCAAATAGGACCATGGATCTCGGGCGATTCCGTTAGCTGTATTAGGAGATCCGACGGACCCATCCGAAAACCGTTAGCCCATCTCCCGATTGTTCCTTACAGGGTCCGAGTCCATTTATACACGACTTTTTTTATCAACCCAACCGCTTTCTATGTCCCTAAATATGCTTGTCGCTCAGAGGAATATCCTAGTGTTTTCACTTACCTGATTCTGAATGCATTGAGTAAAATCCGATGGTCGATAACACCAGGTGGTGGTCAATTTATGGAGAAATTAAACTCGATTGGACTCTTCTTAGTTGAGTTATCTCGCTGGTTAAGGGACAAACTTGCTAACAGAAAGGTCCATGGTTCGAACCCGGTATCTCAATTGCTCTTGCCTAGGCTTGGGCAACCTGGCAGTATCTCAGCCCTCTTGCTTCCTTCAGGTAGCATGGAGGCTATGCACCGAAATGGGTTAGAGTTGGACGATCTTTTTACTATTATTATTATTAATGACAATGTTCCACGAGCTACGTTGAGTTGTGTAAGTGGTTTTGTTAGTTCCTTCACTGGAGTGAAAATGAAATTCCATCTTTTCTACGGTTGATGGATCGTCAGTCTCAGACCCTGCTGCTGTTGCACCCGGTACGTAATTATCGTTTTCATAATATGGCAGTAGTATTTCTGAGCCCACTGAAGTATCGGTGCTGAGTCAGGCGTATTGTTGAGTGCCAAGGTATATTACCACATCCTGCTGAGACCATTGTGCTTGTTGTCTTTCACTCTGTGCTTCGTTAAGTCTTACGACTAAGGGAAGGTCGAGTCAGAAGCGGCATATATATATATATATATATATATATATATATATATAATATTTCAGCGAAATGTGAGGTCACTCTTCAATCAGTTCCCTTGATTTTTTTATAGAGCATCCGATTTGCCGTTTTCCCTCTCACTTGTGATTGGGCAATAACAGGGTTTACTCTATCTACTGTTACTATGCCTTCATTTCACCTTCCATCCTATAGGTACCTTTTCTGTATGTGTCGGGTAGCAGCTTCGAGGAAGTGTTCGTCGGAATGGGAGCGTCTCGCGTCCGACAACTTTTTACGGCCGCCAAGCAACACTCCCCTTGTCTCATCTTCATCGATGAAATCGACTCTGTTGGACGTAACCGTACTTCTTCACCCCATCACCCTTACGCAAACCAAACAATCAACCAGTTGCTCGCAGAAATGGATGGATTCCAGTCCACTGAAGGCATTATAGTTCTTGGTGCCACTAACCAATCCGAAGATTTAGACAAGGCACTCCTTCGACCCGGTCGCTTCGATGTACAGATTCATGTTTCACCTCCAACTTTTGAGGTTGGTGTTTTTTCCCTTGGTCACTTATGGGGATTCAGTATTTTATTTGGTCTCTGGAAAGACGTTTAACTCCTGTACGGCTGTAACCAACCACCGAATATCTTAGTCAGGAGTGATCCGTTCATTCTGCCGATTGCACTTTTTGAATAGAAATTCTGACAATGGGTTTAACTGTTGAGAAAACCCGACTTGTTAGTGCATTCGAATAGTTACATCGGCAGTTCCCATGTGTCGCGTGAGACACGTGAACATGTGTTTATATGCGGTGTTTCGCGTTACCTGGTGGTTTTCGTAAAAAAACATACGGTCCAAATCCCTCATTATTCATCTCATAACACTTGAAGCGCGGGTTGGGTTTGTGTATGGTAAATTTATTTGATTACTAGCTGTATATCTCTCATGCTGCACTCCCCTAACCACAGCTTGAACCGCTATCTTGTTGAGCTAATTTCCCATCTTACAGAGGTTAACATCAGGAGCAATTATCCTTGATGACCAAACAGTGATGACAAATTTGTTTAGGTGTCAGCCTCCCGACTGCTACCTGGCACGCTATTTGCAAACTGTCGACCACGAAATTCATATCTTGAGCAACTTGCGCTGAAGAATGTGCTCGAGGTTGGGCATAGCAACCTTCGGTCGACTTATTTGAAATATCTGAGGCCACACTATAGAGTTGGACGTTTCCAGGATTGAATATATTTTTGCTAGAGTGCCTAATGGATAAGATCATTCTCCAACGCATTAATTCCATACATCACTACTATGCATTACCTTGGAGCCCGCTTTGCTATTCCTTCGGTATTGATTGAGCTTTCTTGAACGCGTTGGTAACCCACTTAGCTATTGATGCGACTTGCGGTCAGCGAGAGTTACCGGGCCTTCTCCCAAGTAATCGGATTACTTTTCCCGTCTAACTTTTCCAACTACGTTGCCCTGTGTTTGTCGAACAAACTAGACCACAGAGTACACCTTCATATTTACATGTCAACCGTTGAGACGATAATTAATTGCATTTTAATATTCCATTCATTCAGGGGCGCGTTGCTCTACTCAAACTATACTTGCACAAGATTAAGACAGCACCGGATCTCGATATCGTCAAGCTGGCCCATGGGACCGTGGGTTATACGGGTGCTGACATACAGAATTTGGTCAATCAGGTACGTCTCCTGGATCAGTCAGGTCGGTGACAATGGAACTGCGGATTTCTTTGTGTCGTAGGTATTGTATTGAATCAAATTTAGACGGACTTTGAATATATGACTGATTCCAACAGGGCAGTGACTTCAGTAGCACCGCTAAGCTATTTGCATTGATGCATCGGCTTTCGGCACTGACTCCGCTGTTAATAATGATAGTGATGATAATCTAACTTATCCGGATGGTGTCAACTACGACTGGGCTGATGGATGCGCCATCTTTAGGTAGATGCCGTTGTCAGTATGAAGTGCTTCCTTTCATAAGCACAGTTCTCCCATTTCTGAGGTTGTACTGTGTCTTCACGTTCTGTAGTCACTCAGGAGAAAGGATTTCCCAGATTAGAACAGAAATAGGCGGAATCAGTTATCTTTCTCGACCTTTTTGAAAAACCGTCAGCTAAGAGACCATGTAATGGATGAGTTCCTATCCTGCTATTTTATTCCACATCGGACAGTTATGCCACTTTGCACCCGTCATCAATGCAGTAGTTCTCAGCGGGCAACAACTTAAAATGTCAGGCTAAATTTTTTTGCCTGATTAAATACAACCGTTGCTCACCAGTTTAAACTACCAGGATGAACTCGTTGGGTCTCCTCGACGAGGGTATTTCTTAGGAATGGTGAAAGTAAGGCTTACTTCACACGTACTCTGCACATGGTTCCCCAAAATTCTGGCCGTCTTGTACAGCCTTTGCTATAATGGGGTTAAAATCTTTGTCTTACCGCATAGATTGCTCAGTTTTTCAGTGTCCTTTTACATGTGTATCAATATAGTGTACCAGCTTCTCTTTACTGAGCCAGCACACAGTTAATTTGTGTTATTCCTTACCACACGTGTACAGCGGAAGACATTGTGATTATCTGAATTTTATCAGTGTCGTTGTGTCGGCATTTTTTAAAAAGTTATATACCATTTATTTCGCATTGTAAATATGTCACATGCTGCAAACCGTGCTACAGTGTGTACATCCATGACTAAGCTTTCCATCAAGTCAGGTGGTCCCTTTAGTGTTTCAGGATTGTGTAACAGCCGTGCTAGTGATATCACTCTTTTAAGATGGCATTTGGCTCGTAAGTATGCATCACTGGAAAAAGACGCCGCCTTTCGTTGTATTTCTTGTGGAGTGAAACGACCATTTTGATTATCATAAGCACTCCATCAACGTGGATGTTTCTGCTTGGCAGATTCTCCAGCTGGTATTTGACGTTCCTTTTCTAGTAAGGCTCCCATGCTTCATTCTGTTACCACCAAGCATATTGGTTTACGCAGTTTTAGCTTCTGAATCTTTTTCACCTCACTCATACACCTTACAGGCAGCAATCGCAGCCGGTCTTCGAAACGATTCAGCAGTCGCCATGCAGCATCTGTGGGACGCCCGTGACCGTCTTCTGATGGGCCCGGCGAAGCGAAAACCCTTGGACGAGCAGACTAACCGAGTGTCTGCCTATCATGAAGCAGGCCATGCACTCACTGCCCTTTTTACACCAGACAGCACACCATTACACAAGGTTGGTTCCTTGATGTTGAATTTATTGTGGAGATAGTCGCTACTCTCGCGCCTTTATCCTGCTATGGCAGGCCCTACCCACGAAACACCTCAACAGTGCACAGGCTTCAGCGCTACGCCACGTGAAATACAACACGAGGCTAAGCGTGTGAATGTCATGTAATAGGTACTGATGAGTTCAAATAAACTGCAAAGTACAATGATATTTTAGACTCTACCGTCACGATGGAGCTTCTGTAACTAAAACCTTTTTTTATCCTTCGAATATTGTCAGGTGCGTTGACTTGTGTGTCTTGTTTTCTATCTCGTCAGCTCAAACGGACACTCTGGTTTTAATGAACTACCTGTGCTTTTCTAATCAATTGAAGAGAACTTTAGGTGATTTACTTTGAGTTGTACCAGGTGGCATGTCATATCTACGAGTTTGGCGACTACTTCTTGACCTTTTTACGGTATTTGAGGGCAAAGTTGCTGTTAGTTTATGAAGTTGGTTGTGGGGATTGAGCAAGTTAGGTTTGTCACTCATCCAATTCAATTGTCATTGAATTCAACGATTTTCTGTAATATCGGGGATTTGGTTGTTCTCTCATCTTGCGTTGAATGCAACAGATTTAAGCGTATGAGTATCACCCAATTGGTACTGATGAGCCCAAACGAACTGCACGGCCGATGCCCACCCAGTAGGAGTCCACAACGCATCGTGCTGTGTCGGTGATTCCTTTTCATCCGCTTCACATCTTTACGGGAGTTTATACCTCCACGACCGTTCAGGATGACTGGACATATCCAAAAGTCAAACATCTGGTCAGTCGGCCCCCCACTGTTGGTACTTCCTGATAAGAATGCAATACCCTTGCAGTGCTTCTCAGGTCTTTAGTATAAGATGGCTGAGTTGGGATTTTGACTCTCTGCGCTCATAACCACTCTGTCCCCGTGAAATAGACAGTTTTGTACAGATTTTCGGGACTAAATGTATTTGGTGTACGACACATCGTATGCAAACGGTGCAATATATGAATCTTCCTCAATCATGATACTTTATCCTTATCACCCGTATGTTTAGGTGACCATAATTCCCCGAGGTGAGGCCGGTGGTCACACTAGTTTCCTTCAAGACAAAGATCTGAGTTTTTGGACTAGATCCCAACTTTTGGCTCAGCTCGATGTCCTAATGGGCGGCCGTGTGGGTGAAGAGATCGCTTTTGGAACCGATAAGGTTACAACTGGCGCTGGTGACGATTTTCGAGTGAGTTGGCAACATTTTAATGCACGTTGGTGTCAGCCGTTTGTCCTTTGATGATAAGAAGGGGCAACTATGCGCTGATGACAGTTTAGCCTTGTTATCGCTGATAAAATGCTCCATTGTGAAGAGAAGAGCAGCTAGTGATTTTCGGACAGATACAAGTATTGTTTCACGTTTTCCCAGGTTTTACCATCCCCTCTTGCCTTTGTTGCACCTCACATCCCGGCTCTGTTGTACAGTGACGACGTTGTTCGTATCAGGTAAACGAAATATTTCAGTTTAAATCCATTTGTCAGGACTGTTTCACCTTGCGATTTGAGGGTCAGATATGCGGTGCTACTCGACGTTTTACTAGTGAAGGTTGACCGGACTGTTAGGCAAATTTGCCTGTCAACAGTGGGACTCATGTCTATTTATGACAAAACTAACGATCGATGTGGAGCCGCATGTGTTGCTACGTCTGAGTCGCTGATTCCGATTTAAACCCTAGAATGTAATATTGCTTACGGACACCCGTTGGGCGCCGTCAGCCTACTTTACCACGATGACGTAATAAAACAGCACATATGCCATAATGTCATCTTCCACCACTGTCACTCGATTTCAACACATTAGCCACCTCATCTTCCGGTGCAGCTGTGTTTCATAGCAAGATGACGAAGATGCTGCTGTTCCGTAGAGCATCAGTATAAACCGGTACACTGCTAAGGATTAATTTGGCGTTAATCCAAAGTGTACCAAAGGACTGATGCGAAAAACGAGGGAATAACGCCCTCGCCCATTCTTATGTCGTGGTTTTCGCTAAGTTTGCTTATCTTCTCGGTACCCATGCATTCCTACATTCTCTAATATTGCTAACCAACGAGTATTTCGCATTTTTCTTTTCTTTTCACCCGAACGGAAAAGGCTGCACTCACTGACTTAGTGAGGTTTCACAAGGTCTCCTAGGCCAGGAATTCTTGCCCTTAGGTTGTGGCTAGCTCTTAAGTCAACTTTTTGTAACTATTACGTGTAAAGGGAACATAGTCTTTCTGGGTGAATTTAATTGCGGTTCATAACCGTTATAATCGCGTGTGTAATTGGAGTCCACCACTGTACTACTGATTGCACTTGGTGATCGGAACGTCTTTGATAACGCGTTTCTACGGCTTCCAGATGGTTGTATATCGAAAAGACGCCAACTTAATCGGTTTGAGATTTATCGCCACCTGTTAGCAGCATGAAGTCAACGTATCTCGAAAGATGCCTAATGCGTCATAGGAAACAGCATACGACGAAATTTTCTTAAAAAACCACGCATAGTAAGTGCGTATCCGAATCAGCTTTGCGAATGTTTAGGTCAGCTATGGAGATTCAGCCGCAGTTGTGATGTGTGATTGGACCGAAGTCCAAACGAACGCTTTGATCGGTAATGAGCACTACATGGTCAAACAAAAGGTCTTAGCACGAGTAATCGAGTGGAAATCCTGATTGATTTGGCATTAGACACAATTAACAGATACTTCTTCTCTGTCCGTCTTACTAAGTCCAGGTCATTAGGCCAAACAGCACCGCTCAGGTTCTTATGGCGGCTTCAACTGTTGACAACGTCCATTTTGTGAGTCCTTTAGAGTGCCTTATGCACCAGGTGCCCAGGAATTGTTCACTGTGCCCTTGCAAATTTGGGACGTGTCGCGGAATCCGTTTGGACAAACGTCTAGTTATGTGTCCTAATGGTCTTGCATTTCAAGTGTGAATAAGATGTAAGACGGAAGGTTGGATAGAACCGGGAGTGTTTTCTAGACTATACATAATAGTCAGACGGGTTTATGCTAGTGCGTTTAACTTAGCAGTTGGGAACACCTACTTGTCAGTACATAAAAGCTTCCGAGATAGAAACCCGAGGAATATATCTCGTTTAAATGGATCCGATCTTTTTTCGGTGTTATGCATTCACATGAGGCGGCCTCCTTAAAGCAACAGTATTTGCGAATAAAGAGCACCAGGTGGCTGTTTTCTTTGAGGATAGCTTTTGTCTTCCAAGGAATCTGGGCTGAAGATGGCTTTTGCTGGATAAATCAAGGAATGTACTGGATTTCTTGTGTACTGCAGTACGACGAAGCCCCGGAAGTGGTCTTTCTGTGTACTCTTCCTTTCAACGTTCGTGAGTCATTACGCTGCAGCATTTCATGCAAAAAAACCATGACATACGTGAAACTGATTCGACTAGATTCCTCGTCATCGGTAATAGTTCTGTTGATCACGCATGCTGCACTACATGCCAATTGTTGTGACTCGCTGAACGGTCGTGCAACTATGTGCAACTCGGTCCTGCTCCGCCCACTATGGTATATCAAAAGGCACTTTAACTTCAGACAGCCCTTTATGGAGACAAAGGAAGATTATTACAACTGTATTTATAGGGTAATCACAGAACGTTCCACAAGGTCGTGCTAGGATCTCCGTGAGAGGGCGAGAAGCGTCGAGCTAAAGATGCTCGATCCAGATTGGCTGGCATTCTGACCAATCAGGGCATGCCTTCGTCTGGTCCGTAGCCCGCACGTGACACATCCGTCCAATTGACGTGCTGTTCGGTTATTAGGGG
The DNA here is from genome assembly GCA_004794785.1 of Opisthorchis felineus. Taxonomy (NCBI): domain Eukaryota; kingdom Metazoa; phylum Platyhelminthes; class Trematoda; order Opisthorchiida; family Opisthorchiidae; genus Opisthorchis; species Opisthorchis felineus. The sequence continues at coordinate 504,232 of SJOL01006357.1, read as the reverse complement.
CGGCCGGCCTCCGGACACCATCCCCTTGAGAAGGCTGTTCAACCGACCGGGACTCTGAACTCAACTGTGACGACTCATGGAGGTGCTGTCGCATGTCGGTCCGTCCCTGGGCCTGTGAGCATGCCGATCTGGGAGCTGGTGCCCTCCACTTCGGAGGTATAACACGGCTGTCTTGTGTCCCATGTGACGTGGTTCCTTTACGAAGCCGCAGTCTGTTGTCTGAAGTTGGTTCCCTTGACGTGGCCGTGCTTATGATCTGATTTGTGCGTCGTGTTTGACGTAGTATTCGACCCTGCGTTCACCGTGGAGAGCATTCCCCATATCCTCGAATCAGTATCTGGCCTCTGTGTGACTGTCATGGCGTCCCTTCTGCCGCCCCCTTTTCTTGACTTTCCGGATAGCAGTAGAACGATCCGCATGAACCTGGGGCTGTAAACTGAAGGCTTCGGACCGCGGGTAAAACGTTGAAGGCTGCTGGCAGGATTCACCAAAATGGACTGAGTTGAGAGGGCTACCGGTGCCGGACGCCAGGAGCTGAATAGCCGCTGCGTCGCGTATGCTCCCTCTGGTCCCCGGTTTGGCTGTAACTGTGGCGACCACAAAATCGTCAGGATGTGGTGTTCTCGTGGACGTATTGCAGCCATCTGTAGCTGTTTGGTTACGAACGGCATTGAGGGGTTGGTCCAAGAGTCGAAGCTCATTAATCCACTCCAGACCCAAGAGTTCAAGGACCGTATAGTTCGTGAGGTAGCAAGTACCATTGAGTTGAATCCCCTTGGGCGTTACGGAACAGTTCAGCTTCCTGGTCAGTTTGAGTCTTCCACCAGACGAATTACGAACGGTGCACTTTGTGTGTTCCACTGGTGGCCTTCCAATTACGTCCCAGGTTGGTTTTGAAATCAGAATGAGGTCAGAACCTGTATCAAGTTGGAGGGTAACCGGTGTGCCATTGATACATACTGTAACGAATTTACGGCGATCGGATGGTTTCATCCTTACTGTAGCGGTCATGGCCCTTGCCTGCGTCCTTTTGTCGGGTCGGCGTTTGCGCGAGCTCCTGAAGTTGTCAATGCGCATTCTTCTTTGTGACCCTTTCGACTGCACTTGTGGTTCCGGTAGGGACAGTGGCATGAATAATGCCGTTCTTCACAAAACCAACAGGGTGTGGGCGGTTTTATTGGAGTTCGTTTGGAATTTGATTTCCTTTTGGAAGTTACTTTGAATACCATATCAGGCTGAGGGAATTTGAAATATCCAATCATCACAGCATCAGCCTTGAGATTGATAAGATGCTGGCATTCGGTGGTAAGTTCCTGAAGCGTCAACTTTGGATCCTGTTCAATCCGATTCAATTATCGGGTCGGAATATCTGCATCTTGTGCCGTTTGAAGACCAGCCACGGAGATGAGACACTTGTATTGATCTTCGGTCATAGTGCTGAAAACGCTCGCATTCTCTGTTGACCACACCGGCATAAGTGATGAAATCTTCAGTATCCCTTTTGGTAATCTTGAGACACTGATAACAAATATTGAACAAGGAACTTTGCTCACCGAATATTTGGGCCAGGATTTTGACAGCATCTGCGAAACCAAGGTCTCGAGGGAGTTTGGGGAGCATGAAATTTATGAACCGATCATGTTCAGCTGTCCCCAGTTTCCGCAGCAACAGTCGAACTTTCCATGCATCATCAAACTGAGCAAAGTCGGTTTGAAACGTCCTCATATTTCTTGAACCAACTTTCGAAAGTTCGTCCAGATTCAGCGTCGAAAATGAATCCAGTGATCGAGCTGGCAGCGGCATCTGTGGAAGAAGACGGAGGCCCGGCTGTTTTTGTCGCATTCACCGACATACTGCGCATCAGAGATTCAAAAAGCCTCATTTGAGCTTCTTCGAACTGCTTCTGTTGCTACTGTAAGATTACTTGGAGTTGCTCTGCCGAGATTGACATCGTGGGTTCGGGTTGTCGCCAGTTGTTGTGACTTGCCGAACGGTCGTGCAACTCGGTCCTTGGCTTCCTGCTCCGCCCACTATGGTATATCAAAAGGCACGGTAGCTTCAGACAGCCCTCTATGGAGACAGTTGGGGTGTTGAATGGAAGGTCAATATACTCAGGGACTTTCAACTGAAGGGACTGGGAGTCAGTTCAGTTTTACAATCCAGCTTGATCTCTTTAGAGTTGGGAAAATAAGCCAGCCTTTTATAACATGGTTGCTAGCTATCGCGAGGCCTCAGTATGGTCCATGACCGACCCGGACCGCTCTTATGAGATCTGCTACTAACGTAGTCCATGTTAAGGTCCTATTAAATGCCTTCTCACAGCAAAAATGGAGGCTGAGGACGAGTTGGAAGACCGATGGTTGTTCGTCTAGGTGAGATTGCGAAGCTCCACTTTCAAACCCTCACTAAGAGACTGGATCCTACTGTGGTGTGACTCTTTGTGCACCTCCATAACCGATTGATCTACACTGGGAAAGTGTGCATCTGGCACTCAGAGCCTCTCATACTAGGTTGGTCAATAGTTAAAGGTCTGATCAAAACAGTCGCCTGGTCCTCCAGGCTGGGGGTTGAAACATGTGTAGTGACTTGCCCCTTAAAAATATAGGCTGCTCTGACGGTCTTATGCCAACCACCGCTGCCTTCGGTTCGGCTTTTGAGTCAAAGGCTTTGGTTGAGGCCCTAATCTGTCTCAGAACCTGTCTAGGTCTGGACGCCCTTGCAGTATCTCAGCCCACGTACAACCATGAATAGCACAATTACAAATAATCTCATGCCACATCGACCGTCGCGTGGTGCCATCAGCCTTTTTGTATGGCGGTGAAGCGACGGTGTTCTCACTTGGTGTTGCTGTGAATGATGATGACGATGATGATTTCAAAGCACCCATGGGCAGCGTACGAAGCTGTTTAGCTGGCCTTACCTGCTGTATGTACATCTTTTATTTGGACCGTTCAAGTCGAGCTGTTGTCTGCCAGTTTAGGTCCTTTCCCGGTTCATAATGCACTAATTTGCATGTTTTCCTTGGAATGGCACTGTGGGGCTGGGCTATTTGTTTCCACCGGTGTTATTCAAGGACGATTGTGAGTCTTTTACTCTGCTTCGACTGAGTTCTTTTATTTAATCACAGGGCTACAGAGAGGTTGAGTCAATCGATTATCGTATCTTTATTCAAAAATCCTGCGCAAAGCTACTATTGTAAGGAGGGAAAGAAACTCTTCGCTGCGGAGTTGTTTATTAGAAAAACGCCAACTAAACAGTTGTAGACTATTGGACAAGAAAGCTAAACTTTCATTTGCACGTTGTTTTTAAAAACTGAATATCCGTCTTCTTCTTGGACGCGTCTTCTAGAACTCTCCTGGGTATTCATTTACTACCGCACAATTGCAAGCAAAAACTACAAAGAAGTTCCACAAATTCCGTAATAAATCCCACCTTCCATTAGATCAAGGCGGAGTTACGAGAACACACATACTACTCGCATGCGTCATCAGTAGTACCCACTGTTACACTATTGCAATCACGGAGGTATGGGCCTTTCAACTATCATCATAGGACTCTTAGTTTTCCGGATACTGCCTCTCGTTACTCTGGCGCGTGTGACGCGAATTCGGAAACTTCAAATATGATTTCTATCGGATTGAGAGTACACCAAAAGCTTGGGCAGCCCCACGCATGCTGTATATACTGTTTTATTTGACTTCAAGAAGGCTTTTGATTTTGTTGAGAGGATAACCGCTCACATCTACCTGGACAGAGATAAATGTCATTTCTGCTCTCCATTCCAACACTTGATCGTGCGATAGTTTTCGGTAAACTGTGAAAAGCTTTCCCGACGATTAGCGCGTTTCACTAAGGCTGCTCTACGTCTTCCGTCTTGTTCAGTTGTACGATCCATATCATCACCATGAGATGCACACTCCAAGGGCCTGGAAATCTAGGGTTCGAAATGGCACGTGGAGAGTGATAAGTGGAATCGGGTTGTGCGGACGATATCATCATGTTATTCGGCAACCGCCAGTCTGCACAAACTTGATGTGATTATGTTTGTGGATCACTGTGAGAGAGTGGGGAGACAGAAGTGCTGGTTAAGTTGCTCAATACCGGGATTACCTTTGGGTTGGTGAGTACAATTGCTCCACATTTCGCTGCGATTTTAGCACCCAAGTGTCTCGACGTGCACCCTGTTGAGCCATGTGATCTCAGTGTTTATTTCACCAGAGAAACGTTTTACTTGTAAAAACCCGTCGTGTTGCCTTTGTGGTATATTGGCTTAAGTTTTTGTAGTTGTAATCTAGCAACCCGTTGCCCCCTGGTTCGAACGGTACTGAGGGTGAACTAATTCACTGATTCAATGAACATACCTGTATAAAAATGGACGATAGCAACTATCATCTATCGTCTCTCTGTCTGTTTCGAAAGTTACGAGCGACTGAGAATCGGAATCCTAATTAATTTTTTAACAGGGCCAGATTCGCCATGCAAGATATCCGGGACACTCATCATTGCTCAATGGTTAACCGTCTGTTGTGAAGTGCATGATTAGATGGTGGCCGATGTACTAGGTCGGCACAACACACATTCCAGGATTCCACATCAGTCGACCAAAACGTCATCAGCGCTTCATGGCACCAGAACGCTCATCAGTGGAACTTGAACACCCCGAGTTATCTATGGTTTTCTTGAACTATCGTTCCACAGACCGGCCTGTTTGTGAGCCTATTTCTGAGTAAGTGTGAAGAAGTTAGATCGTGACATGCCTCAAAATTCCGAGCATTCGTTCACCATCATTTCTCAATCTTGTAACTGGTCGATCGCATCTGAAGAGCTTCCCTACACGTAAACTCAACTCAACTTTCTCCGAGGGAGTGATGTAGCGATATTCAAGCAGTAAAACAGTAAAACTCGATGTGGATTTCAACCACCAGCGCTTGTTCCATCGTTGATTTGACTATCTTCTTACGTGTGATTACATCGTATACCATGACGTACTCGTACCGATTTTCCTTTTCAAGTTTATTCACTGATTCTGACCTATTTCTGTTTTTCCTGCTACAGAAAGCCACACTGCTCGCACAGAATATGGTGGTTCGCTTCGGTCTCTCCACCAAATTGGGCCCGCGAGTGGTCACCGACCTCCGAGAGGATCAATTAAGCCAGAACACACGTGAGATGATTGACAAAGAAGTGGATCAATTGTTAAACGATTCACTAAATCGTGTGCGGGCATTACTTACGAGCCACTCGAAGCAACACAAAACGTTGGCCGAGGCACTACTTCACTTTGAAACATTGACAAAAGAAGAAGTGTCAGCCGTACTTGCTGGAAAGATGAAACCCCCGAAGAACCCTCATCCACCCTCAGGTCCTATTCCGGCTCTAGCCGCCCAGTCCGCCCCTGAAATACATGTATAGTTTGCCAGGGCAGCTCCATTTCTCCACAGCAAACCACGTTAACCTCTACATCGAATTTTCGACCGTCACCAGTTCTACTTCACTATTCTGGCCATTGGGATTCTATGAAGTGGCTATCGTTACCCTTATTACCTCAGTTTCCACTCCAGCTTGATTTCTCCACTTGGGTGCGAAATGCAATGATATTTTAGTCTCAGCTACCACCATGGAGCTTCTGTATCTAAAACTTCTGTTTTGTCTTTCGAATGTCGTCAGGTGGGTTGACTTGTGGGTCTTGATGTTTTCTATCTCGTCAGCATAAACGGACAGTCTGGTTTTAATGAACTACCTGTGCTTTTCTAATCAATTGAAGAGAACTTCAGGTGATTTGCTTTGAGTTGTACCAGGTGGCCTGTCATATTTACGAGTTTGGCGGCTACTTCTTGACCTTTTTACGGTATTTGAGGACAAATTGCTGTTAGTTGATAAGGTTGGTTATGGGGATTGAGCAAGTTAGGTTTGTCACTCATCCAATTCAATTGTCATTGAATTCAACGACTTTCACTACAAGCAGTCGGTTATTTTCCCGTCATATGCTGACTGGTAGCGTTCGGTGTATTCGAGGCTATTTTCAATGTTCATCTTAACTCGCCCCTAAACTGACCCGGGTGGCAGATTAACTTAGCCCTTCGGCTGCCTTTTCGAGGGCACGGGTCCCACCTCCCATAGGCTCCTTCAGATCAATATCTGACATTCTATTCCGCCTGTCGTTCCAGACCTAAACACATAAGGTTGTTCGCCGGAACACTGTTCCAGCTGGCCCTTATGGCTCTAATTCCATCCCAATCAGCCTACTGGACCTTCCTAACTTTATTCCCGAAATACATTCATTTGCAAACTGTTATATCTGCTGCTGAGGGTTTCAGTAGATTTCGGGCATTCAGTGGTTGCTTTCAGGAATCTGACCTTCCTGATACCTCCCCCTTTTGGTCGTTCAACGTAAGACCGTCGACGCGGATCAAGTTGTAAGGGTTCCACCAGTTTTTTAGCGCGAATGGTACGACGTCTCGGTTGCAGCAATGGATCTGTCTTGGGTGGTACATGTGGAGCAGTGGCCATTGGTGCTGGTCTTGGCAGATCAAAGGTTTCAAGCAGCAGGTTGAG
>SJOL01006357.1:440861-496499 GCA_004794785.1 Opisthorchis felineus | reverse complement strand
CTCGCGTGTTCTTAGGCAGGATAAAGTTGGAATACCTTGTGTGTTCCGTTGTGCCAAGCTTTCTGAGCAATAAGCGTACTTTCCAGGCATCATCTTTGTGCTTCAGTTCGACTGTGAAAACATCTTCGTAACGTTTGAACCACGAATCGAAGGTTAGGTCGGCATCAGGGTCATAATTTAACTCCGTGACTCTGTCGGCGATCGAGTCGACTGAATGTGTATCTGGAGCGGGATTTGGTGGTTGAATTTTGAGTTGCTGTGTCAAAGTTTCCACCAAACGTAATTGCGCCGCTTCAAACTGATTTTGTTGTTGCAGCAGAATTTCTTTCAACGCTTCAGCAGTTATTGTCATGATTCCGTGGGTTCGGGCGTCGCCAATCTGTTATATCTGCTGCTGAGGGTTTCAGTAGGTTTCGGGCATTCAGTGGTTGCTTTCAGGAATTTGACCTTACTGATACAAACCAATTTGGTTTTAACAGTTTATAATATTGTTCAACTGGATGTGCTGCACAAATGTCTCCTCGTGTTTCAGATATCGCGGCATATATTTTTTGCTTTAATTTTTTAACTTCGTGTTCCTCATACTATCTGTGCATTGGGTTACATTTTTTCCCAATCCCCTAATTACATTCCAAAATAACTGAGTGTTACAGAACTGCGTGCGTTGGGTGCCGATCGATAAGGAACATCTCAAATCTCGTGCTTCTCGAACTCTCCATGAACTTTTGGTTAGAATTCCTTTTGGATTTAAGGATTCCCCATTGATGCCGAAAGGGAACGATTAGACACTGACTTGTGTGATCCCATGGATATCATCTATTGAAGGGTTCCATTGTGTGTATTGCTCTCACCAGATTACTAATCTATCACAGGGATCTCCGAATAGAAGGCACTATGGGGAGGGGGATTTTTGCTTCTTTCTTGGTGGATGACCTTCCTTGAGTGGAGTACTGTGCTTTTTGGTGACCGGGGACTCCAGTAGATTCTCCAGAGAAGTAGCCTCTCTCCGAAGGGTCTGTATCAGGAAGGTTACCGTATACAACATACATAGATATTACTGTGATAAACTTTACTACTACGGAATCGCTACCGAGAAACTGTCACAACTAGCTCACTATTTTATATTTTTATATTTTATATTTTTCAAATTTACCCCAGAGGAATTTATCCGGATTAAGAATGGCCGACAGATTCCGATACGCCGCACGATGATTTACTCCGTCATAAATCCGGCAATTTCCCCTTAATTTAGATTACCGTCCTGGGTGGTATGGAGCCTCACGTGTCGTTGTGTGGCAGGTAGGAGTGAAAAAAAATAGAGTTTCAGCTTCAAACCGACTGATTGGTGGTATAACAGACACATCTGCGAACGATTGCCTCCACAAAGTAAATTTATTTCTACCAGTGCCTCCATAATCGGGGCAATGCCACACTAATGGTGCGTGTGGCTCTTGCGACGTGTGGATGAAAAGTGCCGTCATTTTTTAGTTCTGACTCATTCGGAACATCTCCAAATTTTAATAGATTGTCAGGGACATGTGATACCAGTTGTTATCCATGTGCTATGCTTGACATAATCTTGCACATCCCTCACCGGTTCGTTTATCAACGAGGCATGGTTTTCGGATTTGCGTACTACCATTTAGTCAGCGCCTTGTTCGTGTGTGTGTGTGGAATTATAGTCGAGGTGAAAAAGAATGGCCTGATGCGATGTTGAACCAGTGCATATGTAGAAATCGAAACGCATCAATTTGTTACGTAATGCAGATTCTGATAGGCTCTGTTTCGCTCATTCAACGAAACTCTTAGAGTTTTCCATCAGTATTGAAGTTTTAAGGATGTTCTCATGATCTCAGTGAAGACCGATAAATAATAAATAAAACTTGAATATTCACCATTAATCAGCTTACTCCGCTTTGGCTTTGATTTCACGATGGAATTACATTAGTTGTCATACAATGGCACTACGAAATTTGTTGTCTGTGTTTCACAGACGCCGTTGATTCAAGCTATCCGATTATTTTGGAACTCAACCCGAACCAGCCCTTTCTTCAACACTGTTCGGTGTAATTAACTCGTTGTTACCGGGCCCTCTCCGTTACTTATAAATGTTGATTGATTGATGAAATTAATTTGAAATATCAACATGTCGCAACCTGTTTCTTCTGACTGTTCTGGTGGAAGTGCTTATAAACTTGTGAGCGCAGATGTGTATCATTGGGCCTCCGAAGCCGCCATTCTGACGAGTGCTTTGAAACTTGAAATTTTCAGATGGAAATGAATTCTTTAAGGGTTCTGAGTTTGAGGCAGATTCATTTGGAAATGGAGCACGGTCGAGAGACAGAGGAATTCCTATTGTGAACTTCTGAACTCACTATTCTAGAAACCGCTGAATTCTTGTGGTGCGGTCGGTTAACCTCAGGCCTCTTCCGAAATACGATCCACGACGGCACAGAAGTCAAACATTTAGCGGTAACACACGACTTACATTTTTGACAGAACTGAAATTCAAGTGCTATTGGTTGTTAATGTTCGTGTGCGGATGAGCTACTCCGTATACGTTTATGAGTACAAAATCACCACCATGAATCGCTAAAATATGGTGTACGAGAGATTATTGGAACCGTCCTACTTTCTCAGCTTCTTATGCAGCGCAGTATGCAGGATAGTGGAGTTTGGTGTGCTGATGAATAAATCCACCATCAAATTGGATAGATAGTCCCAACGCCACAGGTTGCATGCCCACCTGGTTCATACAACAGGTGCGAAGCTTCAGTCACTCGTTTTACAAAATTGAGTTGAGGCAAAATACACTCATTTGCAAACAAATTTGGTTTTTCGAGAGGCCCACCTGGAACCCAGCTGAATCTCTCGTTTGTGATGTTTCCAGGCAACTGAATGTGCTGCACCAGGCCGCCTCAAGTTTGAGGCAGGTATGGTTGAGGAAGTACACGCAAGACAGAAATCCCCATAGCTTTCTGGTCAGACAAACACGATATACTGGGAAAGAACTATGCCAGGTTGAAAGACATATTTCAGGTACAGCGGAGTGAGGAGTACTGCTACGTGCTGCCATGAACCAAGTGATGGGTTCACCATAGTTACGGAGATCTCTGCACTCGACTGTTGTGTGCGTTGCGCACGCTTTATTAGATTTGGAATACGAGATAAGACAAGTCTCACGGATACATAGCGGCCATGTCTAAGAGAAAATCAACTTGGACGTCATCTGACCGCTCGAACTGAATTAAGTAGTCCTTCATGTTGAACGAACTTCACCTGCTACTCCAACGCAAATTTCTTGGAGAAGGGGAATCGGCTGCAACAATATAACGAGTCGTTGCTGTCTATGGAGCACGATCAGCAGTGTGATTGAGACAACAACTAGGTAGAGTGAAGTTCCGTACCAGCACCGCAGGTTTTTTCTTGAGGACTTTGGGCAGTGGGTTGTGGGGTTCAATGCATCAAAAAGTTCTTCAGGTGTTGGGTGCACCTCATCTGTCCATTTCATCAGGTCTGAAGTTTGTTGTTACTTGCTTTTCGAGACCATTTATATACACGTGTAACCGACAGAGTGGCACAATCCTATGATTGGCGATGACCGTCATATGGTTTGTATACCCACTTGGTTGTGTTAAACACTCATCCGGTGTTTATGCTCTACTCGAGGCATGTGAAACTTCTATGGCAGGGTAGCACGCACCATATTGTGCCCTCATTGAGCCCATGTGACTTGTGGAAGACCTGGTTGCCGGTCGGCTGTACATCATGGTGTCACCAATGCCATAGCTCTGTTAGTCCACGTGCAATAAGTGTCACACCATGGTTAACCCTGTAGCGGCATGATGAATGAATTTTGCAGGACGTTTAATTTGGGTAGTCCAAGTGAACTGAAGTACTCTAGGTACGTCGATAGAAAGGGAACTTCAGCTGTCAAGTCTGCGGTGATGGTGGCTCTGCGACGTTCCTGGTTGTAGACTTTGCGAACTCAAAAACCAATTTATCGCCCTTGAGCGAGAAACACAAGGTCTATCCGTACACCAGAACCCAGACTGACTTCGTTTTTACCGTAAGGCGACACATGGAGTACATCACCATGTTATATTCATTGTTCTGCAATGGCTGTTATTTTCGCTGCCATCCATACAACCTGAGCTACCGACATTTCCCTTGATGGTCTCCAATATCAAGATCATAGACCAACCTGTTCGTGCTCCTACAAGAAACCGGGAGGTCTCTGACGAGCCCAGTTTCCGCGGATGGTTGTGCCATCCATACGATGCACGGTCCGAGGTATTTGATGCTTCAAGAATGACAGCTATTCTGATTCGCTCAAAAGTATGCTCGGCCACAATTCTTGAATATGTACACAATCGTTGACTATCTGTCTTGGCTTATTCTAACGGTATTTCTCACCCCTTGGTTACACTGTTCATCACAAGTTAATTTGGTTGAGTATGAGTTAAAACTACATGTATCGTGCATATCAATGGGCTCACTCACTTGCATATCGATCGCACCATCCTGCGCATTAGGGTGCCTAAGAAACAGAAAGAAATGGGCACTCTTGATAGGATTCCATGCACCATTCAGTTGCTTGTGCTCGACGCTGGATAAAGTCGCCTTTCGAACACGTGGTCATTGCCAATGACCCGTGACTCAGGCACCCGCATCTGAGTGTTTCATCAAGAATATCGTCAATCCAGAGTATTCAGTGAAGAGCGGACCACGACCTTAAGGTTTGGGTTCCTTTTATTGGCTAAATCGACAAGTATATCGCGTACGAAATACCATCAATTACACTATAAATACACTCATTTTGCTTATCCCGTCTGGAAACTAGTAAGACACCTTTGAGAGACGACGCGGACTTGCCAACTATATATCTGCGGCCGCATCGATAGGCTATCGGATGAAACGCGAGCAAGGGAATTCTACAAACATCTTAGGATGACGTCGTACCTCACGTGTATAGATTCATGCGTGCACGCGTGCTTAGCCAGGTATACACATGAAATGAATCACCTCCCAAGCTTACTGCTTATTCTCTTTGGGTTTGCCCCTTGTGGCCAGGTCTGATTTAAGGAATGAGTCCCTGTCAAATTGATACTAAATTTCGTGAAATGCACTAAATCGCTAAGTTGGTTTTAGAGGGAGACTCAAATGAACCCCAGCTGAATGGCTAGTTTAAGATATCCTTCAACGGAGTGTGTTTCACCAACACCACTTGTGTCTCAGCTGGTACGACATTCGAGATATCGCAGTATATTTTCATAAAGGAAACCACTCACAGGGTTGCTGAAGACTCTTCGACAGCCCACGATTGGTTTCGCCCTTCTTGGAGCTCTTCAGGTAGGCGCAGTCCCCGAGTTCTACACAACATTCTGTTCTATTATAACCCAACTTATACGAAATTCGTGAAGTACAGTCATTTGCACATCAGTGTGGAAGACAACCGAATTCTAGCGGAATCTCTCGTCTTAAGTTGTTCTTCAAATAAATACGCTACATAAAAGCCGTCTTATGTTTCGGTTGGTACGATATTGGAGATATCGCAGTGAATTTTCTTGTAGGAACGCTACTCGTAAGGTTACAGAAAACATACTGCTTATGAGAAGTGTTCCTTCAAGGTATTACTAAACTCTTGCTAAGTCCAGCCAGAGTGTATGCCATTCGTTGCCCACTACACGGGCTCACTGCAATTATTTTCTGGCGAACAAACGGTTTATCATAGTCCCATGCACTATTCTGGGGAACGCGCATTTTCCAGAATATTTTGGTGGCTTAGTAGTTAGCGGAGACTGCATGTTCCATATACACATTTGATTATATGTAGTAGGACGATGGTTCTAGACCGAACACACTACTCATACGGTTGCTGAAAACTGTTCGAAGAACACCATAAACGAGAGATTCAGCTGGACTCAGTTGATTCTCCCGTTAGAATGAAGTTGGTTTGCAAATGAGTATTTGACGAGGCGGATGGTTCATTTTACGCTGTCTGCGCGTGTGTGCCTCATTTATTGATAAGCAGTTCGAAATAAGCTGGAACTTTGGATGTCTTTCCACGGAAGTGCGATCTGGTCTGGCGTAGCGACTATGAAAACGACGCTGGTGGGTTTGTGTGATGTAACGGTCCAATGACTCAACTTCCGATTTGGAATGTATGGATCGAATCGGATCTTCTGTCACACATCAACAGGACATTGCTTGCTGTAACCATAGCTACAATAGCATTAAAAACCAAGGCTGTCGAAGTGCAGAAGGAAGGTCCTTAATTTTCCGTTTGGAACGAGATCACAGCACTCCGAAACCACGGCGCTTGGGAAAGATTGTTTGTCGAATTTTCTATACTCTGAGAGTTTGTTTGGTGGCTTTAGAAATCTAAAATATGGAGCGAGAACAAGGACGGTGGTTCAAAGGTGTGGTTACACGGCATTTCAGCGGTGCCCCCGCCCCATAAGTTTAATCGTGGTAGGGCGAAATACAGCCCTTGCGGCTGTTCGGAAGGTGCAGCAGTGCAAATTTACGGGAATGTTACGTGGCTCACTACCCCAGGTTCATGATCTGCGCTGTTGGTGTAGTTGTTTGTTTCTCAAATGCATTTTACCTGCATTCCATCGGCGTCGTGTTAGATTTTGGCAGCTGAGTAGCAGCATTTATTACTAATGTATAACTGCCAGTGACTGTGATGTGTTGAATTGCGTTGCGTTGTAGATAATCTTTATTGTTTCATTTCAGATAAGGGTCTTCACGCGATCCGTCCTTACACTTGACATTCTGGAATTCTAAGTCCACAGCGATACGTGAAGTGAATTTCTGTGACTGCCGTTGAACAACCCAAAGTGATTATTGGCTAACACTGGCTAGCCGTTTTGTGCCTTGAAAACGTCTTTCGACTGCTTACAGACATCGAGCCTAACAATACATAGGGTGAGATGGCTCAGTGGTTAGAGCGCGAATTTACTGACCGGAAAGTCCGTGGTTAGTATCCGACCTCTGCCTCTCGACTTCCCCTGTCTAGGCTTCGGCGACCTGGCAGTATCCCAGCCCTCGTGCTTCCTTCTGGTGGCATGGCAGTTAGGCACCGAAAGGGTGCTATAGCTGAACGATCTAACAATTCATACCTTGTGAGTTACAACTGCTCATTTGTCCCCACATGATTATGGGACAGCGTTTGGGCATGTCGGTGGCTCTAGAACGGATCCCTCAGTCAACTGTCTAGTCTTACTCCCTCTAATTAACGCTGGGCAAAAATCGTTCACTGTCAGGCTTTACTGGAAGAACTCTATCCAGTTTCTGAGGTGTTCTGGCTCCTCTTGTAGAGTTGACAAAACGTAACTGGTGTTTGCAACCACTTATCCACTCATCCCATAGGGATCAAACAACGACGGAAGGACTACGAGAAAACTCCGGCACGTCAACCCAGGCGCAAGGACTGTCATTAATCAACAGCCCGTGACTCATTGTTCTGGGTATGACGAATGGAGAGCAGTGAATATTCCGGGAGGATTGCGAACTCAGTGCCCTCTCGTCTTCAACTAGAAAATTCCCAGAGCGAGCTTTACAGCTGCAAAATGTTCCGTTGGCCCAACTATACGGACCAAATTTTATTGGTCTTTATGCACCCAATTTAGCATTATCATTCACCTGGATGCAGACCATTATAAAACTTCTCAGTAAATCACCAGTTCCCGCAATCACCCTTGAATTAATGATGTCTTCTTCCAGTTTCATTATTGCTGGAGACTAAAATTGTCTCGCTGAAGTAGGCACGCAAGCCATCTACAGGAGAAGATACAATAAAATCTTCCTCAAGCCTCTCGTGGCTATAATAGTCAGTCATGTAGGGATCTATCACGAATCATTCAAGGAACGACAGTCTATTTAGAATTATGAAGTCTAATTTCCACTTAGTGCTGTGAATCCTTAACACTCGCTCATACAATGTACAAAAGATTGTAAACTTCACACCCGATACTTTATGCGCCAAATCACTACCAGGATGACGACGTATCATCCACTCAAAATCTATTTTTCGTCCGGCCAGCCTTTACCTCTGAGCTATCCATTTTCAAGGGGACAAGATATTTGTGGATACCTGATAAATCTACTTGCTTTTTTGCCCAGATGATGTTAGCCATGTCATGATCATCATTGACGACAACACTAGATGGGAACGCTGGTGCTTTACTGCCCTAAAACCATTTCAGTTAGTTTCAGTAAAGCCATTTAATGAAAAAAGGAAGAAATGGAATAAGAAGGGGGACCTAGAACTAGTCTACTACAAACATCCGAGGTGCCTACACCTCCAGCACTCAGTCAGACACTCTGGATAGAAACTGACAGCATGAACGCCACTGACGTCGGTTGGCCGGCTAATCGTTAGGTGTCTCCAGCCAAGTATGGAGAGGATCACCTGAATCTTATCCCGGAAGATGAACAGCACCCAGACCTTTCGTAACATCCTTTAGTCCCTCCTGCCACGTCAAATCCTGTCCACCACTAGGTTTCTGCCAGTCCGATGGAGGCACGAAAAGGAGCACTCGTCTTGGCATATGTAACACACGGACCAGCCACATTAGCTTACGGTACTGGACGCATTCTTTGAAGAAATCACCCTCTGTTTCAACAAAGACACGTCTCCTGATTACCTCATTGCAAATTCCTACCGACTCCAGCTATGCTTCTGTGACATCGGTCGTCAAAGATCTGAAGATATCTCAGATCCTCCACCCGAACTGGCCAAGTCCCAAAGCCATACAGCAAATCAGCCTGCACTATGGTCTGACACGCGCGTCCTTTCAGACCCAGTGAGATGCCTTTTTGACACCAGAAGTGGTGCGAATCGGCAAACGCATTCGAGATTCGTGCGTTCACCTTGTCTCCCGCACTACCGTCAGAGCTAATCAAACTTCCAAGATACATACAGTGTTCCACAACATCTAGTGTCATTCCTTGAATTCTTAGAGGTAGGTTCAAAGACTACGTGCTGTGGAATGAATTTGTACTTTGTGGGGCGAAGCACCTGCTACAGGATTGGATGCCCTTTGTCAACTTTTCAAGTAATGCTTGTGCTTCCTGCTCTTTTTCAAAAATGAGAACAATGTCGTCTGCACATTCCATGTCGACAAGGTTCTCGATCGGAGAGATCTGAACACTAGAATTTTCGGCACCTTTCAGTGTTCGCCTAATTATCTCATCAATGATAAAGTAAACAAATATTGGGAGCGTACATTCTTGTCAGACACCACTGCCTGTAGGAAAGATTTTTGAGAGCTCCCCGCGCACTCATGCACCCGCAAGTACGCAAATACAAACAGCGCGTGATATTCACGAAATTCTGGGGCATGCCATGTTGCGCAAGTGTGTTCAAGAAGGATTAACCGGTCGACAGAATCGAATGCACTCTTGAATTCGAGCAACACCGAGATTGTAGAGCGCCTATACACATGTCGTTACTCTAACAGTTGACGTAGTGTGAAGATGTGATCCACACAGCCTCTTCCCAGTCGGAATCCGGCTTGCTGCTCTCGGGTCTTCCACTCACGTGCCTTCGAAAGACGACGGAAAATAAGCGGGACAAAGAATCTGTTTACAAAGAGGGTCACGCTATTTCCTTTGTGAGTGCCACATGCACTGCGAGCATCCTTTTTGAAAACGGGCACCACCATCAACTCAATCCCGTTAGTTGGAACGGTCGGTTTTGCCAACATAGGTGCAAATAAGTTCAACAATCACCGACTGAGGATTTCACCTCCATCTTTGGACAGTGTGGGTGAGTTCGCCAGAAAACTCGGTGATGCGTGAGGGATAAAAAGTATTCGTTTATTTCCGAAACCGTTAGGGCACCAATTTCACTGTCCAAGGCAGCGTTGCCGGTTGAGCAAGTGCAGGTGAATTGGTCTCAAAAGTGTTCGACCGAACGAATCAGGCGCTCTTCTTTACAGATAAGCGAGCCGTTCATATCAGTGATTGTTTTGCTCACCGGAGGCTTCTCTGGGACCAATGTGCGCATCACCTGGAACAGTTTAAGCACATTCCCAGTTTCTCGCCTCCTCCATATCTTCAGCTTTTTGGACCCATCATACCTCTCGATCCGCGTACATGCTCTTTTTCACCTGAAGTCTGAGAGTTCGTCCAACAGTATTGTACTCTCGATCAGTAGGACTATGTGTTAGAGCTTGGAGCAATTTTAGAGTGCTGCTCGAAATCCAGCGCCTATGTCTGGTTCGTTCCATCATTCCACAGGCGGAGCGCCCAGTATCTTACAAGGTTGCGGACAGTACCTTCCAGCAAAAGTCAACATCTGAAGACATGTTGGCCGAAAGGGACTTCAGTAGGTGGTTTTGGTAGGCTTGCTTCACATCAGAGTCTGAGAGCTACTCAATGGCCAAGCAAGGTGTGTGCATCTTGTCCCACCCTGAAACAAGCGACAATAGTTAATTGATTCACGCTACCTACAACCAATGGCGATGCGATCTATCTGTATTGGACGTTGACTCGCATGCACGGAGCACCATGTGGTCAAGCAGCTTTGATTGTTCCGGTAGTTAATATTGCACAGAAACAGGTTGTGGTCAGCACATAACTGCAGCAGACGTCCGCCCTTTTTCGTGCATCTCGATTGGTCCTAGACTCAGCAGCGCTAAGTCTACCTACTTGCACATTTATATTTCCAACAACCATAACAACGTCTGAGCTCCTAGCTTACCGCAACAGGGCACTCGGAGCGCCGTAAAAACTCTATTCGAATGTATCAGAGCAACAATCTGTTGGGGCGTATGCAGGCACGATGAACAAGCAGCGACTATCTACAAGTTGTCAAACGAACTGCACAGAGGCGACTATCAACGGGCGAACATTCATTCAGAGACCCTTCAGCTTGGTGGCTTAGAACAATGCCAACCCCATCAACAGCGGCTTCTAGACCTCCAGAGATGAGCGACCAAAAGCAAGAGATGGATCAGAAGTTAGAGCGCGAATTTACTGACCGGAAGGTCCGTGGTTCGAACCCGACCTCTGCCTCTCGAATTCCCCTGTCTAGGCTTAGGCAGCCTGGCAGTATCCCAGCCCTCGTGCTTCCTTCCGGTGGCATGGCAGCTAGGCGCCGAAAGGGTGCTACAGCTGAACGATTATTATCATTTATTATTAATCAAAAGCGAACGGAAACCCATGGACTGGTCAGCTTAACATCAACCGCACTTGTCTTGAATCCCCGTTCCAGGGATACATCACTCATCGATAGAATGCGAGTCCAGTGTACATGCAAGAGCAGTTTGTTGTCCAGCTTGTTTCGGAGTGCGAATGTTACAGACTGTCAAATGAACTGAACTCGAAGTGTCTACGACCGTGGCGGCCGAGTCAGCTGTAGACATTGCAGCTAGTGACTGTGGACGGCAAACGGATGTGTGGGTCCTCAAGAAAAAACCTACGGAGATACCGCTAGAAACAGGGTGAGAAGAGCGGATGTCTGAAGGAGAAAGAAGGGAGGCGTCAGCAGTAGTCTGTTTACGCTTAGCCTCCCCGCCGTATGCAGCAAGGAGACCAGGCTGATCGCACCAGGCGACGGTCGATGTGGCATGAGACTAGTTGTAAGTATGCAACTCATGGTTGAACGTGGGCTGACATTCTGCCAGGGTACCCAGACCTAGTCAGGGTCTGGGAGAGATTAGAGTCCTCAACCAAAGTCTGTGGATCAGAAGCCTAACAGCAAGGCAGCGGTGGTTGGTGCAAGACTGTCAGAGCAGCCTACATTTTTAAGGAGCAAGTCGCCACACATGTCCACATCCCCAACCTGGAGGACCAGGTGACTGTTTTGATCAGGCCGTTAACCATTGACCAATCTGGTATGAGAGGCTCTGATTATCGCACACACACTCCTCAGTATGGCCTATTTGGTTATCGAAGTGCACAAACCGTCACGCCTCGGTAAGGTTCAGCATCTTCGTGATGGGTTAGTCATGTAATCGATGATAAGTGCCCTACCAAACATCTTGTCACTTTCACCCATCCATCTCATGCCGTTTTGATAGGACTAAAGTATAACATGTTTCACCCAAGCGCCAGACATTGACAAAGCTTTGTCACGGCTGAACTTATCTCATTTGGCTCACATGTTGGTCTGTCTTGAAAAGCCTTCCTAAGACAACTGTAATTAGTTCTAGGCGACCGCAGAATCCGTATTCACGTCACCCTCGAGTTCGGCCACAGTAATTCAGGTTAGTCCGGACCGAATCGCAGAAGCGCTGGACTCAAGCTTTCTTATTAGAACTTCCCAGTAGTGTATATCCTCGGCCGTGCCGGGATTCGAATTCGGGACAAGTGACATTTGGGCGGTCGCGCTAATATTACCTCACTAGCGCATCCTGGTCACATCCGAATCACTACGTCTGCACAGGCGAACACTTGCCAGAGCGCCCAAAGATATGCTGTGCTGATGAACCCTAATAAGCGTGAGAGTCGAGTTCGGTGCTTCCCCTGTGGTGTAGCTAATTGGAATATCATGACTGTTTATACGAGGTGTTGGTTCTTATTGTGTGCAAAAGGGCTTCTCGTTTTTCTGTTCACGTCTTGTGCCTATATCCACTCTTGTTTTAGACCTGGATGTCAATCATTATTTTGATTGTCACTAGACGTTTAGCCATTCCTTGAACTTGATATTCCGCGCCTAGTTCAACACAGCCACGTGGACTTCGCATCCCCTTATCTCTTTGCCTTGGTTCGGCATGCACTCTCCTCTAAATCCTTCAACGTGCCATTTACCCTTTTCAATTTATCCGCCATAATGATGACATTCAGGCTACTGGCCATTAATGCATGACGATGACTTTGGTCTACATAGGTTGGGACGAACTTTTCCCCTTCTTCCTGTAAGCTGTGCAGCACTGACATTTCTCACTGAGTGAACAGCCGACCGAAGGCATGTCATTGGATTGTGAGGCAACTGGTGGACATGACAATCCATGATACATGCATAGGCATGGAGAAGTAGATTGCCCACGTGTTTGGTACTGTTGCACACGCTTGGCGCAGCGTACGAGAACTTTGATGAATGGCATTTGACTTTGATGCACAGAAGGAAAAGTCCTTGAGGCATATCAAAAATAGACAACTAATTCACGATAAACACAAACGGGGAGAACTCGACGAACTGTGTTTCTAAGACTGCTGCCATTCGAAAGTTTTTCAGATTTAAATTCGGGTGGAATTTTCACGGCTCTTCAGGAACAACGTACCGGCACCCTGGCTCACAAATTGCTGACCTCGGACCTTCAAACCTTTCTGACTTACTGTAGGCTGTCACCTTGGGCTCAATCCTTGCAAAGGCAGTCGAGTATATGTAAAATGCAATCGGAGTGGGGAGTTGAAAACTGGATGTCAAAGTGACTGCAAACAAGCCGATCCACCATCTTAGTTGAGTACATCCATAATGACCTAAGTTCACAATGAGAAATCGTACTTACAAATAGAGATACGCCATGCAGTAATCAAAAAGACAGCGGTGTAGGAAACGCATTTGAATACCTGATATACGGCTGATAGGTAAAATGCACCAATTGATTGAGTAGTGAGAAGATCAATAAGAAATATTGGTCCTTTGGTTAGTCGGACAAATGCGTTGAGGAGGACCATAAGACAACTGCATATCGGTAAGACAAGGAAAAACAGTCATATACATTTCGGAATGTTCTGATCAAAACGGGTCGACAAAAAACATCTTGATGTCCAAGTCAGGAGTGTAGGTGGTCGTTAGATAGGACTGACTGGTACAAACATAGACAGGAAGATAGGGCGCGCGGATGTATGTACACAAATATCGAGAAGACTATTTATACGCAACCATAGGGGGTTTAGCACAGGTCGATTCAACTGGTTGAGATCTGGGACCTGTAAATCAAAGTAAATGCTTAATTATGGAGCTGTACAAAACCGTGTATGCTTCTACACGAGAGGAGGGTGGGCGGCAGGTTCCAGCTCGTTGCATCATACTGTGAGTGGGTAAGAGAATGGAGAAAATGCCCATAGTTACATACCGATCACCGTTACACAACAACAAGGTGAGCGAGCCGACGGAAGATTGGTTGAAAGTGCCAGTCAGAAAAACAAGGATCAGCTGTAAATAACGTGCATATCATAGCGCTGTGTAGACCAACTTTTCGTCTCCGAGAGGATTTCCGTTAGATGGGTTGGATACAAGATCTTCTCCACCAGCTGCAGTTTGGACCAAAGGAATAGTGGCAGAAGATACGGCTGCCCCAGAAAAGAAGGCAGCCGTTGGGGCAGTTGAAATCGCTCGCCCGTTTGTCGGCTGCACTTGTTGTTGGGATTGCTGTTGTGGTGTTGCTACGCGTCGCTGAGCCGCAGCAGCAGCAGCAGCGGCCACCGCGATTGCAGTGGGTTGAGACTGCTGCATGGCCGCCTGTTGACCTATGGTCATGCCAACCGGTGCAGCGGGCATAAATTGGGGCAGTCCAGTGGTTTGTATCAGTTGGCCGTTCGGACCAACTGCCATAACCTTGAGAGGTGCCCCAGGAGCAAGTGTGATAAATTGTGGAGCTGCAGCCCCAGTAGCGGACACAACGTTGGCTTGACCCGCGACCTCTGCAGTCATCATTGCAGCCGGCTGGTGTTGTTGTTGAATGTACGTATGCGTCTGATGTGCTTGTTGGATGTGATGGGGCTGGAGCTGTTGCTGGTGGAACTGCGGCTGTACAGACTGTTGTTGTTGCGCAGCCTGCAACTGCAGTGTTGATTGAGTTCGCTGAAGTTGAGCAGCTACGGCTGCCGCTGCGGAGCACTGCGTTAGCTGAGGCTGTTGTTGTTGCTGGTGCTGCTGCTGTTGTTGTTGTTGTTGATCAGGCAGTAGGACACCGGCGAAATTGGTTGTTGGACAGCCGACAGGCAGTAACTGGTAAGACGCTCCGGCTGAGGCGGAAACCCCTAAGGGACGAATGATATTTAGAATAAAGTGGGAGAATAAAATACTAGAGAATAATCTATTTTAAAAAAGTTGATGGATAATTAGATCCCAAATAAATTTAAAGGAAAACGGACGGTCATGCAGAAAAAGGTGCACTAAAATGTCCTCGATTCAAAACTGGAGAGCCGTTCTCGTTTCTTGGAGGGCTTCGCTCCAGAGGGGTGGGGGCAACTAGACCGTGAATTCGAATGAAGTGTATTCACCAAAAACTTCACTGATGTTTGAACCAAACACAACATCGATCCTTGTGCGGCGGCATGTCACCTGTGAGTTAAGTTGATGTACCCCCGATGCTAATCGTCAGTGCAGACGTTGCCTAGAATTTTTCATATGGAAAAACTTCCAAGAATACAAAGTATGCGTGTTCTCTCCAAAAAAATGAATGGGATTCTTCAGTTGGATACTGTGTTACACGTCATAGAGACCGTTCTTCCGAACTAGGAACAGCGAACACTTCTAGGAATCAAGCGAGTCCCAATGGTACTCGCTGCTGGAGACAACAAACTGAATAAATTCATGACTAACATAGTGGGCGCCCCCAAATAAGCAGCAGTCCGAACTCAGTATCACATAAACCGAACAGCCGAGCCCCACGGGGCTCATATTACATGGCTGAAAAGTCCGACGCAAGCCCACACCTTCGAGTCAGTAGGGTTCATACGCCAATACACATAAATGGATAACAAACATTATCCAGGTAAGCACATAACGAACACAGTGAAGAAGACAAATCTTCAGTGGCGATTCATTTTTGAAGAATGTTTGCGGAGTGAATACGTGAAGGCGTCGCTCATTGACTTACGATTTAAATCCACTGCATTGAGTTTATTATTCATCTGAATAAACGATAACTGATAACATGCATGACAACTCGACCCTTTTGGTGACCAATATGACTGACGTTATTTCACGCATCAGTGGCATGAAGAACAGCCTTCACCTAGAGGGTGGTCACACATAAAGGAAACACTGTCAGATGAAATGGGCAAAATACATGTGAAATGAAACGTCGGATGATCATGGTTCAAACTATTCTGGGATGTTATTAGCCTTTCTTTATAATAACGACTCGGATAAGCCGTAATGTACTGGTACCCCCAGATGTCTAATCGATGTCGCAAAACAGTTGAAGAATCATCCCCTTACTGAAACATTGTAAGCTTAGACGCTACACGTAGAAGAGTTGAAGATATACATTACTAACCTGGTGGAGCTTGAGCCAGATATATATGCTGGGCATAGGCAGGATTTGCGGCTTGTAGCCCTAGTGGGTGTTGGGAGGAAAATAGGAGCTGTTGATGTTGTTGGGCCACTTGAAAAGCGGCCTGTTGGACATTGGGCTGTTGCTGTTGTTGGGCTGCCAAAAGTTGCTGTTGTCCCGCAGCAGTGGTGGCCGTTGCGGTGGAACCAGCAGTTGGGGTTTGTACAGCAGTCCCGAGTTGATGCTGCTGCGCTTGTTGCTGATGCTGTGCTTGCTGAGCATTGTACAGTGTAGCACCAACAGTCTGCCAGGTCGCAGCGACCGGCTGCTGCGGCTGTTGTGGTTGTTGTTGCTGCTGTTGTTGTTGCTGGAAGTGTACAGCAGCAGGAGTTGCCTGAGCTCCTGGAGCGGCCGACCACTGCAGGAACGTTTGGCCGCCGGTTCCGGGAGTTTGTGAGGCGATAAAGAATTGTTGGGGACCAGCACCTGATGTACCAGGAAACTGGAATTGAGGAGTGGCGTAACATCCGGCTGCCATAGCAGCTTGAGTACCTTTTGAAAAGACCAAATCAAACGGTTGAGATGGTACAAAATAAGAGCGGTAAGGAAAAGTTAAGCTGCAGGAGTGGTATACAGATCAAACAGAACTCATAGTATCTTACCCGAATACTTTCGTACACAAGAAATAACGAATTATCAGTCAATATCAGTGACTTGTGCTGCCTTCCAACAGCTGAATAGGGAGTACTTCAACTACAAACAATGGGTGGTTGAAGAGTGCAAAAGTATACGGTGGCCCGGAACAGTCAAAATTTACGGATTACCGTTGGGAATATAAACCCTCACCTCAGCTCAGCTACAAGCCGCGGGCCAACATGCAATAGCTCTAGCTACCGTAGCTCCATCTACTGTTTGTATTGAAGGAAATTGCTTCCAGAACTGCGGCAGAATAGAACTTCC
The DNA here is from genome assembly GCA_004794785.1 of Opisthorchis felineus. Lineage (NCBI taxonomy): Eukaryota > Metazoa > Platyhelminthes > Trematoda > Opisthorchiida > Opisthorchiidae > Opisthorchis > Opisthorchis felineus. The sequence continues at coordinate 479,355 of SJOL01006357.1, read as the reverse complement.
AGGCCTGAAGAAATCTACTTGTGGATGGATTAGACGAACAGTTAGGCAATCAGGATGATAGCCCTGGAATTTGTGGCTGGACCACGTCTGTCAGCTTATATGTACGGTCCTTGGACTCCCTTGGACTCCGACAACTACCGAAGCGATTAGGTTCGCTGTTTGGTGCTATCATACTTCGCTATGAGTTCATTATCTAACCACTTTAAGGGTGGAAGAAAAAACCTCTGCAGTATGTGAACAAGTGACCTGCGGTCACAGCGAGCTCCATAATCTTCGACGGGCGGTTTTGAACTCAGAGATTCGACACTATCTACTGTTGTTTATCTAATATTTTCGGTTAGCGGAAACGTGGACAGTAAATAAGACAACCACGTGACCGCTGTTGACCCAATGAGACTGTGTAGATTATCCGTTGATCAGAAGACAAACAGATATACAGAGGTGGTCATCTGTAGAGCGCGAAAACAGTGTGGCAGGCAAGTGTTCGTTACCCATGAATCAGGAGTGCCGAGAAAAGAAATCGGGAATTATGGCTCCCCAAGTAACTGACGAAGCCAGAACCATTGTGTGGTCTTGCGCTGGTGCGTCCGAATAAACGGGAGTGTAATAACGGTAGTGTTCCACTTCAATTCTAGGTCTGATCCACCCTGGCGTTTTCAGCAGAAGCACTAAGATTACATAGTATAGTAAACGCCCCAAAACAGGCCAAAACCCACTTACAGCTTGAAGTGTGTGCAACAACACTCTGGAAATTCGGGCGCCTCCTGGATGCGATACTACCAATGGGCATTCAGTAGACACTGAAACATGTTTGGCTATTGGGTCCACATTTTCGACCTATCAGAGCTCGTCTTGATGTTGGACAGGCAAGCGACCCCATCTTTTGACGAGTCACTTGCCAGTTAGGTTTACTGGCCGCAGCAGTGTCTAATTGTGAGCGGTAAGGCGGTTTTAGTGTAGGATTCCACCTGACAGGGAGTAGGCAGCTAATCGTTGGAAATGAGTCCACTTGTCTTTCAAAATGGATAAGTTGATATTCACCAAAACAGGTCCATCTGTTTTACCCGTCTTAGTATCATTTGTTAACTAAATTACGCAGAGCAAACATCACCCACTTCTCAAATGAACCATTTTTCTAAGCTCTTCTCTTTCATTCGCAGTGCCCACCGAATCTCACTAAGACTAATAGCGTTAAGTCTAACATGCTTCCTGTTCAACAGTTATGGACCAAGTTTGAACAAGAAACTTTAACAGAAAACAGCTAAAGTTCGTGGGAATTAGAAGAATAACGTGGAACCAATGCAACAAGTTCTGGCTATGTCACAGTAGAAAAGTTGTGGAGACTAATCACCGGAAGATGAACCGTCACCGCTTATGGTGACGGGGCTTCATCAACAAGAGAAACGAATAAATTTGACGGGACTCCCCGGAAGTTCGTGGGAGGCTCAGGATCCACTGCTGTTGACAGAGTTGGTGATAACATCCAGCGACTGATGTATTTGACCCCTTATCGCACCGGTGGAGCCAAGGCGGTCAAAAGGGATCACACGCTGTCAACAAAGAACGTTGACTCCACAACTACCACGGATATCCTACACATGAGGTCCGGGTGGCCTCATGACATAACCGAGCCTCATTAACATTATACTGATCGGAGCAGCAAAGCTACTCTGCAGAAATTTGTAAGCGAGATGCATAGCTGAGCTCACCACTAGAGCTCCGTGGTCATTCTCTTGACGTATCTTACACATTCTACCTGAAGATAATGGCACCAAACGTGACGGCGGCGTGGCGGCTTTACTTCAGACTTTCTAGCTTTTAGGTCTGCTGAGGCCCGTCATGTTGCCTCACGGTGTTTGTCTTCTATCTGCAACGGCTCAGCTGCTGCATTTTCTCGGTACGTGTTTGACGTGGGACCTGAGGGAAATATACCAGCCAGGATGATGTTAACTTGGACAAGAGCATCCGTAACGCAAAGAAAGTCCTGCTAACCACCACTCCCTGAAAAATTAATAACAACATTAGCCGTAAGGTGTTCCAGCGGACTCCTAACGACCCACATCACTATCCATGAATGGTGCTCCTTGATTTGCGAACTGCAAGCAGATCAGTTAGGATAAGGCTTACTCCGCGCCTGAGGTTGAAGGAATTTTCGTTGTGCCAGAAGCCTGACCACTAGGCAAAATGCACCGAAAGTTAGAAAGATCCAAATAGTGTGTTGGTAAATTACGATTGAAGTTAAGTACACGGTTTTGAAAGAATTCATGAACACCAACCTGGATGCATAGGGATGGTAGCAGCAGTTGGGCAGGCAGACATGGATAAAGTTACCATGGGCGACGCGGACATGAGCTGGCCGCCACTAACAAGCATCTGCTGTTGAGCTGGCTGTAGGGTTGCATGTTGAGTGACAGGAAGTGAGTATTGTTGTTGGAGCTGTTGTTGAAGAAGATATGCTTGTTGTTGCTGTTGCTGCTGCTGCTGAAACTGTTGTAGCTGCTGTTGCTGTTGTAGTTGTGCTTCTGTGGTAAGTGCGATGGTTGAGACTGATTGGTTGGATAGAGATTGGGAGATACCAGATTCAGGGAGACCAGCAGAAGGTCGATTGCGCTTAGCATCTGCGAGAAGAAAGAGTAACAAGGTTAAGAAGCCGTGGTTGCTAGGTGGATCCCCTGGGGAATTTTATCAAAGAACCAGTCAGAAATGGCATGGCGTACAAACATAACAGGGCAGAAGTCTCAGCGCGACGCCGAGAAAGCTACAGGAGTGGTGCACACAGGACGACCATTGGGGGTTCGTTTATTATATAAACAGAAGCCAAGGAGACATGTTCACATAGTTATACAAATGAAAGAATAGTCGAATCGACAATTTATTAACCGGCTCGGTACCAGGAAATCCTAAGTATTGAAGTCTACAATATTCGTCAAAAAGGCATATAGGCCAGTCGGCACTGGCATGCACTTAAAGGTTGAGAAATCGTTCGTGCGGTGACTTTCAGTAATGCCGGGGCAGTTGATTTACTGAACATCCTCCCTAGAGGACTGCTGCAGCCTTTTCGAGTCAGAGGTGTACTTCGGGTACACTGAAATAGACTATTCAGTCCGGTTTATTGTAACCTTTCTAGCCATATCGCCAAACTGTGCCAAAGGGTGTTTGAGTGCAGCCGCCTGCACAGTCAGTTTGACGATCAGATTTGATAGACACATTAGCCATCGTTCAACTGTAACACCATTTCGGTGGCTAGTTGCCATGTCACTCGAAGGAAGCACGAGGGTTGAGATACCACCAAGTTACCCAAGCCTAGACAGGAGCGGCCGAATTGTTGTGGTTGGGTTCAAGCCAAGGATCATCCGGTCGCCTGGAGAGTCCATAACAACATGTACCCTCACCTACCAGTCAACGTCCGATCTCCCGAATAGAACTGGTCTTTTATGTCGATTCCTCTTGGTGGGTGCTGTAAGAAAACATTAAGTGTACTTGCTATCTTCTTGCAGAAGCTCGGTTACCGGCCAGTACGACAAACACGTTAACAGCTACGAGTGGAGGTTCGAAAAAGCCCATTCTTGCTATCTCATAGACAATAAGCCATTCAGGGGTACGCAAGTGAATAGGATGATAAGTTTCTGCACTGTCAATTGCCACAACTGCAAAAACGAGACCCAAGGTTAACCCCAATGAGGCCTTTAGTAGCACTTTAAGACCTCGAGTGTAAAACGAATTCGTTTATTCAAAATTTTTCGTCTCGCCAAGACAGTCGACAACAAATAAATGAGATTACTTACCTAGATGTATCAAGATAGCTGGTCAAAGTGGGCAACCGAAGAAGGTTTCCAAAGTTCTTATGCACATCCCGAATTTTGTCCTATGACTTAAGGGCATAACTACGGCACAAATCGCACGAGCTGCAAGACAAGCCAAGTTAGACTTACATCACTAGAAATAACAGTAAATTCATATCATTTAACCCAGGTGCGTTTTTATCCGCCCATAGCAGTCTGTCAGCTGCGTATGATGCCATAATTTGAGATATTCGTTACACCTAGTACTAAGGGGACAGTACTCCCTGAATAATCTGCTGCTCATTTATATTGTGGGTTAAACATACCCTCGAAGTCCTCGTCTTTGTTCGGGAGCGTTCTCTACATGGTATAAGAATACAAGAAGTTACGTACCTTAAATTAGGTGTGGTTAGTACCTCCGATAGCAACACTACCATTTAATCGCTTATCTTCCAGTATTGACTAAGACAGTCTGTTTCCATATGGTATAGGTCTACTTGGAAAAATCTGCAATATATTTTGGCTTTTTAGTACACCAGGCAGTGAACGTGCAAAAAACTAAGCGTTGTTCAAGAGTCTCGTGCCCAAGGCTGCCTATGACATTTGATCGTTATAGGTTAGCTACTATGGTAGAGTCAGTAGTACAAATTCAGTCGAGCGCTAAATACACCAGAACCAAACCTGATACGGACGAGTTGACCAGTCGGCAAAGTTACGTAGAATAACCCGCGCGCCTGTGTTATATCCATGCCCTCGCTACGCACCTGCCCGGTACGTGATGCGGCGTAGAGTGCGAGTATAACTACCGAGTTCTCGGTTTGGAAACCTTCACTATCCTCCAACTGGAAAGTGGATTTATTTGAAATCTTGGTTACATTTCAGTAGAACCCCTACCAAGCATGCTTTGTCAGACCCTTGGAGAAAGGGGGCAGTGAATCCGCAGAGAAGACTGCCGGCAAGTACCACTCGTGTTCCACCCGGAAACAATTTGTGGAATGTACAGGGCGAATTCGTTTTCTGTTAATAAATACCAAATAGTGAGCATCAAATTTTAGATATAATTTGAACACCAATGTTTTGGGCTCGAGAGAGTCTATTGTATAAAACTTGTAACCAGGATTGAGTTTCAAGTGAATTAACAGACCAACAAGAGCGGTAATGATGCAAATACAATTCCCCCCTTGCAAATAGGACCATTTCTATGTGATCCTGTAAAGCTTAGTTCGAACTGAGACCTTAGCAGAAAATATCATTTTGCTGAAACTATATTGTTCGGTTTCGTAATCACGCGGCAAGGTGGAGGCAATGAGCTATCAACAAATCCTAGCTTTCCGGGTAAAATACACATCAGTAAGACAAACCTGGCTTAACATTAAAAGAATGAGCCAAAATCGATACAAATAAGGATGGATCTGACTAGTGGTTATCATGCCCACGAATTCCTAATGATATTTCAAATTACGCTGACTTAAACAGACTCCAATACACATGGCAGACGCTTTTCAACAATCCCGGATACACAGGAATACTCGCCATGACTAGGGCTTAAAAGACGTTGAATAACCATTGCTAGGCGACAAGCGTCAGGAGAGAACTTTTTTGTGGGAATTTTAGGGCGAAAATCGCCTGACGACTATCGCACTCACTTTTCGGGGAGCTAGAATAGTGATGTTTGACTAATGGCAGCAAAAACCTACTGACGGAGGGGATCGAAAACGGGCACTCAAAAGAGACATACAGGAGCACACACTGAACCCCCTTACAGAGACAATCGACGGGGACTAGATGACAGCAGTTGCTGTTTCTGCTGTAGAGGATACTGCAATGGAGCGCTTGTCCGTGAAGACATCAATTACGTTTGTTCCTTAGTTTTATGGAGGGAACGGTGTAACAGGTGATTCAGGGACAACGTTTCTTCAAGGGGGATGGTTGCTGTGGGTTTTTGCTTTATTTTAGTGTACCTTCCGTATATTGTATACAGAGAGAATGCTATCCGGAACTGGCCCAAACTGGCATGACATTGGTGATGTGTTACAAGCGTGTAAGAATAACAAAAAGAAGACTAAAGGGTGAATCAAATACGGTCATACCAAATGAGTAAACACAAGGGGAATTTAACCGCGGTATAATAGAGGAAAATTATCCTCTTCTTTACCGAACTGATGCAGGGGCTTCTGATTTGTTGAAGCCTGGAATGACGTTCACGTTAGTTTGACTTCGCAATATGTCACCATCGTGATAGTTTTCACAGATTAGTTTAGTGTCATTATAGCACCTTCAGGGTGAAGTGTTGTTCGGTGTCATTCTGCGCGGCAGAGTGGTGGAAAGGTGTTTAAAATATGGCCAGAAAGGAAAACACCCCTCACAACATGATAGGGCATTGGACAGGTAGGATTTAACGAGACCTGCAAGCCCAACTAGTGAACATGCCATAGGAACATTAGCTATCCCCCAAGCAACTACTTCAATTTTTCGCCTAACCTCCTGCCAGGGTAGGAATGGGATGAGCGCCGTTTCCATTGAACAGGGAGAGAAAACCCCGAGCCGTGATGGAAGCTTTGGCGAAAAGGAAGAGAAGCGTCAGAGAATAAATTATCCATAGATGGTCTACTGCCAGGCATTTCTCCCCGGTTAGACATAGGTTCGGATGGCCGGGTGTCTTCGGTCCACTACGATCTAGCTGTACGGTTTGTGGGATTTGAGGGGAAGAACAAGGCAAAAGCAGAAAGGGTCTATCGATCGCCAAAGGGAAGCAAACGTCGTAGAGGTAGGCGTGTGCGTGCATTACATTGCCGAACGGTGGACAGCGAGTGTCCTGCTGACGCGCGCGTATGTAAACACAGTCGCGCACACGCACAAGTTGATGTAGGCACGTGCGCACGAGAGCGTTCGGGCGTACGCGATGTGCGTTTTGTGTGTGGGACACACCAGGCGAGACACAAAGACGACAAAGACAACGACGGGTCGACAAGACTGCACACGGACGAAACGCGATGCGAGTGTTAGCTAAGGTTGTCTCTGTCTCTCTCTCTCTCAAGGTTGCCAAATTGAACACGCATGCAAGTCCTGGTTGGTCGATGCCACAAGCCAGGTGAGAGCGACTGGACTACAGCGGCGGAGTGAGAAAATGGTAGTGACGTAGTCCAGCGAGCGCATGTCCATCGTCCGCTTGACTTCAACCGTGATAAGACAAAATCCACACAACTCTCTAGCCCTGACTTCACACGACGGCTGACCCGCCTTGCAAGGGTCAGACAAAGTCGCCGACCCACGGGTAGATCGGCTTGAAATTTTCAAACCAAGCATGGACTCTGATGTGCCACTGCCAGGACGTGTTCAAGCGTAACAGCACAGCACATGCGTGCCATCGTTCACTACTGACAACGTATTGAGAGAAGAACGAGGGACGAGGAGGCTAAATCAACGTCACCAAGGGTAGAGACATGCAGAATGATTTATAAGTTACGAGGGGACGTCAAGGACGCTGTGAATCGGGGTTGGAAAATATTAATCGCAAGTGAACGGTGGGGGTGAGCAAATGCGATAGCGTGTAATATTTGAAGGGTACGAGAGATTGCTTTCGTAATCAGCCGTAGAAACTGTCGAGCCAGAGTACTGATGACCCCATATCACAGCAACTTCTTCAACGGTCTACATAGTGAACATAGGTCGATTGTATTGCACGAGTATGATAGATCAAAACAGGAGTTTCAGACGGATGGAGCGAGTCGTGCGCGTTCACCACTGCACCAAACATCAGAATTGAAGTCCATTGTCACATTCGCCAGATTCAAATGTAGATCTACGGATAGATTTGAACTCCAGTGTTGATACTACCGCAATAGCTGAGAATAGACTGCAAAAACTTTATCGAAACTTTGCAGTAGTGTTTTACGTAAAGCCGTCTCTCTCTCGAAGCTTCTGTTGGATTGCAGAACCCTCAATAGGACATCTCTTGTTTCGGACTACGGACCACTTCTTACGCATACCGATCAAAAAGTCCTCTTACAAGGAATCCAAGTCACCCGGTTGTTCAACGTACAACCAGGTTTTTCTGAAGGGTGCAGATTCAGTTGACTTTTCTTCACAAACACAATCCGCATACATTTTGTGTTACCGTGTGAGTTACCTTGACCATGTGCGCAACTGGTGCGGTACAGGGAGAGAACAGTGACAAGCTAATGGCTTGCTGTACTCGATATCCTATTCTTTGGAACCTCATTCATGCATACCAAGTAACCTGTCACCCTTGTTTCCCCTTTCACACATCTGTAATGCAGTGTGCGAAAACTACTAAGATGTTCTTTAGCTTTTTACTGACCTGTCGTGGTTACCAAGGTCAAACATTCTGGTCTGTACTTCACCGATTAGACAATACTTTGTTCGATGGATGACCAAACTGTGATCATTTGGAATTTGTAAACCATGAATAGCAAACTTCAAGAAAAGTCACCATGCGGAATAGTGTCTGCAAAATGTTTGTATACTTTTTCACAATCCCTTGCATGAATGTCGTTTTGGGAGAGGCCACATTTGGTTCAGGGAGACAAACTACATTCATTTAAAAGATATCATCGGCGTTGACGATTAGGGTGATCCAGTGACCGGGGAATTCGACGGTTATCCCGTCCAGCCTGTGAAAATCATTCCGGCAAATCTTACTATCGGCCGGTACGTAGTATCAACTTATCGATGAACCCAATCAAACATGCAGTATCCTTGTCTGCTGCCTGGGACAGTGAAATCAAGCAAGCGTGAACAATGCCGCTCAGGAGGTAACTGACGGGAAATATTCACGAAAACCACAAGACTATTTAAGGAGGCAAAATACTATCAACTACGTAGCTATTGGAACCGCAAAGGTGCGCAGCATCGCTAATGTGCTTCCAGTTGCAAGCAATTTCATCCGAAGCATGAAACCTCTTATCTCCGTCGGAATCATGTCATTGATACAAGTAGTTTGAGAGTCAACTGACTAGTTGACAGTTGCAAAAACGTTACCTATCCGAAACCACGCTCACCAATGAGAATAAGGAAGCATAGGTCAGCTGAATAAACCATTAGATTCTCAGACTAGTGGGATCTGACTAGCTGTCCCTCTGACAATGGAGGACGGACCATCTGAACGACCAACCATAATCAAAGATTAAACCTAGTTAACGAGATGTATGGAGATACGAGCACAGCACAGCTTAGTGCCCAATCACCGACGTGCTGCCAAACGATGACACAACTGACGTCACCGATTGGTGAGGAAACGTGCGTATATCCATTCAGCGTTCTCAAAACCTCACCTGGCTTATCGATTATGAACCAGGTCGGAGTTATCCACAACTTGATATTACATATTCCCCCATCCGGACCCTCCACACTCTCATTTCGAAATTTTCACACACACACAATGTTCACGACTTCTTGACTCCGACTACCGATTATCTGCAAAGGTTTCATCCATTGATGATCAATACGTTGGCTAGAAGTAACCTAAATGAACATCATTTATTGACTTGCGGACGCTTCATCATGCAATGCGATATCGTACTGTGGCCAGCTGAACAGCGCAGTGGAACTCACAATTAGCCTCACTATTTATATGGAAGAAATCCCAAAGATGCCTGAAGCTCGCTAAGGATGTGGTTTAACTGGCGTTGCTGTACCCTGAAAAAGGTGTGCGATAAATACCACCAACTGCACACAAGAGAGTGGAGGAAAGTGCTCGGGTGTCCCCATGGGAATCGCAAACGAGTACGGATAACTGAAAAATCAAAGAGCCGAAAAATCAGCTCAAGTTTCACCAACGACAGTCCACACAACTTACTTGGAAGTTGAAACTAGAACATACTGTACCAGCAGTCACCAACCCAAAACTCTGGATACGCTACATGAATGATATTTGTTAATATGAAACGGCCTGCAGTGCATGCACATGAACCGCTTAGAACAAGAGGCCCAAGTGAAGGTCGACATCTATCCAACTTGGGTTCAAGTAGAACATGAGATTGAGGGGAACTCTGGGACTGCGCCTACCTTATGGGATCCAAGAAGGGCGAAACCGGTCGTGAGCGGTCGAAGTTTTTTCAGCAACCTTATGAGTAGTGTGTTACGTCTGCTTAACACAATATTTAAAGAAATCAAATTTACAATCGAAATTGAAAGGAATAACCAAATACCATTGTTGGACTATTGTTAAGCAGAAAATAGAGCGAAACTCTTCAAACGTGTGTATATCGAAGGAGGGCATACACCGACATACCACGAGACCACAGGAAAATTTGCATTCAAACTAGGGACGCATCGCAGTACAGCACAACTCAGATGGATAGAAGAAAATTACCTCCAACGTGCATTGAAAAGTAACGGACATCCAGAAGTTTCATCAAAGACCGAAGGCAGCAACAGGAACGGTAAAATCAACAAATTAACCAATAGTTCTTTCTAAATCAAGAACATATCTGTATTCACAGCTAGGCTAGGACCGAAGGGAATCCTACCAGTTCAAAAACTAGCTGCTGTCAATACAGCAGAACCGACTGAGGTGTAAGGAAGAACGTTGTGTACCAAGTCAACTGCACAGACTGCAACAAATATTATGTTGAACACACGGAAAGGAAGCTTTCTACACGAGTAAACAAACACAACGCGGCTATCATGACCCACTCGCTCCTATTTCCATACACGAAAATCAGGAAGTATACAAGACCAATGCGGAAAATGAGATCTCGGCGTGCGGAAATATTTAGGACCCGAGATGGAATTCCTAGAAGTATGGTACTCTGCAAGGAATTCAATCAACCGGTACACTGAAATCGACCCTGTTTACGTACCGTTACGAGAGTGGGACCGCCAACCCAATAGTAACACTGAATCAAACCCAGCTATGAGACCGGCGGACCAAAAAAACAGGAGTCACTATGGAAGCAAGTGAACAAGGGTTACGGCAAAGGGACCAGAAAGGTCATGTCCCAAGGCCATCTAAACACCAACCGATCAGGAGGTAGTTTAGCCAACAGAAATACTTACCCCAATGACAAAGGATCAGTCGAGGTTAGTCTGAATGAGTCGACCCTATACAAATCAATGCACGCACAATATTCACGAACTAATGATGTCAGCTGGTGACTGATGATTTAACTTTTGCTACCAGACTCAGCGAACGAATCAACGGCTTTCACGACGACCTGAGCTACTAACATCCTCTTCACTTACAAATTTCCAGCTTGAATAGCAATCATAAGATACTTGTTGGACTCGTTCGTATAACATCAAGGCCAACAAAACTGTATTGAGAAGACGTAATACACTACTCATAAGGTTGCTGAAAATTCTTCGAAATATCATAAACGAGAGATTCAGATGGGTTCCAGGTGAGTCTCTCGCAAAACCAAATTTGTTTGCAAATGAGTGTATTGAGAAGATTTGTAATGGAACCTCGAGGCAGTCTGTGTGCTGCACATTAGATGGGAAGACATCAATATGGCGTTGAACATGAGAGGTCTCAGTGGCTTTCCAGTTCCTGCAGTTCTATGATGCCCATAAATCAGGATACTAATGCTCAATTGTTTGCTCCTCAAAGGTCACTGATTTCTCGTCGTTGTGGTTTTCGTTCTGCAACCTAAACACGGTAGTTGACTTTGGAGAACGGCGAGGTTAACGGTGTCAGGAAGGCGGATCGTTGCCACCTTGACCGTTAGGTGCTATGAAATCGGATCAAAACCAAAATACTATAGGCAGGAGTGAGAGCAGTCTCAGTGCTGAAGACATCGATAGTGAAAACCCGAACACGAAACAGAGCAGACAATGCGAGCATCCAGAACAATTAATGAAGGAAATCGTCCAAACCATGGTTTCGTCACTACTGATATGATGGGAAATTGTGACCACCCTCTGGAATCTGATAAGTCGGTTTCAAAAATGTTCGGTGGACGGTCAGTATGAAGTAGTACGAGAAGTAATTAGGGATGCAAACCGGTTTATATTCGAGGGCGCACCTTATACCGTCACAAACCTCTAAGTGCAAGATTGGAAGCAGGAGCGCGGCTAGCTGTTGATTTTTAATCCACAAATCAGTTGCATTTTTTCATTCTAGTGGCCCTATTTCACAGAGGACTTGAAATTTTTGGTTAAACTTGCTGGTTGATGAAAAATGAAATAATACTGGGAGGCGCTTATGGTTGGATAGAATTTCAGCATATGCAATCAGAAAATAATTTAGAATATGAACCTTACTCTTTGATTTGGACCTGTTTTTTCCGTCAGGGATACCATTCGTTGCCGTTGGCTTGGAGATTACACCTGTCATTGAGTCTAGCATCAACGAAGTTGAAACCATTGAACCATTCACCATTCCTCCATCGACCGAGCCACCGCCAGAGATTGCCGCCGCGGCTGCTGCTGCTGCGGCAGCCGCCGCCTCTGCCTTACGTTTCCGTCTTCGTTCCGCCTTACGAAGACTTTTCGGGTCAGGTTGGGTGACGCGAAACTCGGTATAGTCGGCAAACACCACCTCGGAATCGGGAAGTTCAGAGAGATCACCCCGAATGTAGTCCCGTAGTTTACGAAGAGCAACAAAGAAAGGCAGCTTATCTTCGGCTCTAGGCAGTTGAGCACAACGAGCACTCGAGGAAGGCATGACGAAAATTGTCTGAAACAACAGTCACAACAAGAAGAGTAATGGAGTGATTAAAGACTATGGGAAGGGAAACTAACAAACTGGTTAAGAAAGCGTGTTTACTGGGGAGATGTATGAATCAAAGAATGGTTACCAATCAACCCACCCAGCTTTCAAGGGTTAGGATGTGACAAAAAACAAGCAACCAATGTTATGAAACAGACAAACCAAATGCATGTGGCGGACTGACTTGGTTAAATATTTGGCTGAAATGAGAGAGTAACAGACAATGGGCTTAAAACGAAGTTAAAGCCGCACGTATTTGGAAAACTGAGCTTATGACCCCACCATGGAGACAGCTACGGACAATCAGTCACAAAACCACATATGGATAGACTGTAATGTATCATTACATTGAAGGCTTTCACCTATGGTGAGGTTGTCAAAAGCACTAAAAAATCGGCTGCGTGAAACCAACTGGATGGGGACGCGGGATCGACACAACATTAGTCAGTAACACCGGCATATATGATGTAGTCATGCAACCAGTGGCGATTCTGCATCAAGGATGTCGCTTTCAGTACGTAATTGCCAACTACCCATTTCAAAAGGTAACTACAAAAACTGTGAACAAAAAATATGAGGCAATTTAACACCAATAAACTGAAAAGATCACAACTTCCAATTCATGACTACCTCCTCCATAATCTCCCATTGTTCACCAGCAGCTGGGATCAAATCACCATAGATGGATGATTCGAAGGAGAATAACTGAACTGGATCGGTGGAGTTCAAAATGTATCGCACATTTTCAAAAAATTTTAACAGCGTTGATGAATCGGTGAGCAGTACGCAGGTTAAACCACTTCACTTATATGAACGCGCTAATTTGCGCAATAAAATGTAGAGTCTCAGTAGATGTTCAGAACCCTTGTACGGCGTTTTCCCAGATCAAGTTCATTAAGTTTTTGACATACGATCGACACAGAGGGTTGTTACCATACTTCGAATTGGAATCCAATAACAATTGTCCGTGAGATCCTGTGTAGTTACCAGAACACACAGAACCTAAAGTGAGACCAAATGAACTCAGATCTTAGTTATACACTAGCAATGTCCAGTTGTCTTAATCAACACTGCAGTTTAAAGCAACCGACGACGTCGAGCAAACAAAGATCGACCGACCCCAAGTGTTGCAGAGCCAAATGGATAGTGGACCAATCACGGGCGAGCATTTCGAGCATCCAATGAAGCATGCAAAGAACGGCGAACAATGCTATAAACGTAATACATTACTCATAAGGTTGCTGAAAACTCTTCGACAGCTGTTTGTAGCCTTATAAAAACCTGTTGTTTCGTATTGACAAACTGAGATTTCCTTGACTGAGATGAGTCTTTTTCGCCCATCTCCGGGAACACGATAGGTCCATTGAGAGAAGTGAACCATCAAGATCACTAAAGTGACACGGTGCCCTTTATAGGGTTATTAAGTACACAGACATTTCTGTCATTCTCGAAAACTAGCACTGAAGGTCTTTCTTCTATTGGAGATGTAACATTTGGAATCCAAGTGCCAAGTTCGGCGAACAAACCAACAACAAAGCAGTGTGCCGAGTTACATACGTACCACAAAGTAGCCCACTTAAACAGATAAAGCATGGACACATAAGATATGGATAGACGGCAGATGCTTCGCCACGTGACCTTGTTTGACGTCCGGAGGGCCACCACTGAACGCGAGATGAAGGATGCACTGATTACTTGCGATGACTGATCGCCACTTGACGAGCTTATGAAACTGACGAGCGATTAACAGCTTCAAGAGTATCATGACCTGTAGGCAGTCCCATGACTATGGGCTGGATATGTCACTTTGAAGGAAAAGCCAACAGTATTGGAGATCACTTGGGACAAAAAGTGAGTAGAAATACGGTACTGCCGCTTGCAAGTCTGGTTCATCGTGCTGGAGAAGCAATTCATAAAAAAAGCAATGTCACAGGAAAAGCGTTGATGTGCAAGCGATCCAAGCTACTGTTACAGAGCTTCCTGAGGACCGGATGGAACAAGCTCAGTTGGAACCACATGACTTTATTAAACCAGATAATCCGTACACCACACAGCGGCTTACTGTATCCGTTCCATCAAGAGTTGTAGGTTGTCGACCCATGCTGAAATTTTTATGTCCCACGTATGCTTCGTAAATACCTGCAACAAAGATGAACCACAGAATAGATATAGAACATCGCCCCCCGTAAACGAGACACCAATGAAATGAAAGAAGTAAAAAGGCGGCAAGTAAACTATCTTGCCGTAAGAATACACAGGAAAGTACTCGGTTAAGACGCTGTCTAATAATCGGGAAACTAGATGTATTTGTATAGGTAACCAATGTCTGGAAAACATCTATGGAGGTGACACGCATTTCCAACTTCCATCAATGGATACGCATGGTCCTCTGCGGGTGAAAGAACTAAAGAGTTCTCGAGTATTTTTTGACCACTAATGTCGTGAAACAAAGCTGGTGTAGGAGGGCATTAACACAATCGTGATGAGCTTATTATAAAACCACTGTTTTATAGCGTAGCTCGCACTCTGGCTGCACTGGAAATAAATCCAAGGAAAACAAAATTCATCACCAAAAGCGTGGATGTCCAGTATGGCCCGCTGAGCCCATTAACTAAGTAGAGTCCTTCAAGTATCTAAACTCCATCATCCTCTAGAGTGGTCCAGCATGGCGAGAAATACACGTTGACATCGGTAACACCAGGGATACGTTCATGCAAATTCACATCACTCTCTGGGGACTCTCGGAAAGCAACCTTCGAACGGGGCTGGCTCCATGTATACACCGCCACCGTCCGAGCTGCACTAAAATAGGTCTATGAAACAAAGCTTTTCCGAACTGTCGATCTCCGAAGACGCGAAGTATCGGACCATGGGTGCTTAAGGAAAACACTCACAGTACGTTGAGAGGACAGGGTATCCAATGATAGTGTCAGGGACCAGTGTTATAACAAATTGATCAAGCGAGACAGACTACAGTAGCTGGAAAACGTTCTTCACAAACCGGACTCCGAACTGTCCAAAGTCTCCTTATTGCAAGCACCCTGCTCACGATGGCGCTGTCGCAACGGAGGACAATTCAGAACCAGACTATCTACAGTTATGGTCGACGTTGAACTACTTGGTTTGTAGGTGGCCTCCTGGATCAAACAGTGGCAGGAAAAATGGACAACGTTGTGCTCGAACCACGATGCCGATCATGCTGCACGGTCAACGGTGACCCGGGACAGTCCTGGAGCCGACTTATCCTGTAGTGGGGGAAAGTCGCCGTGAAATGAGTAAGTGAGTACTGAATTCCACAAGGTCACGTGTCCCGATGGGTTCACAGGCGACCTGCTAACTGAACTTTAACTCCGTTTCCACAGCCGACAGAAACCATTGGTTTCCATGCGTAATCCTCTCTAACGTGCAGCGATCTGAGGGCAGCTTTTGAACCCGTCGGCTGTCAGAAACTATGGCAACGCCTAGCGACCAAAGATGTGCCTTAGTAACTGTTATTCCTGTATTCGAACTCCCGCGCTCGCGTACAGCAAGCTTTCGCCTAGTTCACCATGTTCAGTGGTGTAAGAAAACGCCGCCTTCTTTCACCGTTCATCTTCAATTTTGTTACTGATGTACCGCTAGAAACTTCTCTACCTGCCTCTGAAATCCCGGGAATCAAAATACCCACGAGGAGTTCGCTCGCAGACATCGGGTACTCGGACAATATTGCTATACTTGGTTTAGATTCTTCAGAAGTCCGATCAATTTTAAACAAACTAAATAATTTTGCCACAGCTTCGTATGCGCCTAGCAGCTGCGGAGTTTAGAGTACTGCTGCAAAACTGGGTGGAATCAAACACGACCAGGCAAACGATGTGGTAAATAAACCTATTTACCAGGGTAGTTGGTTAATTCGCAGTGGACTGGCTGATGACGAGACCAACCCTCGAGACTGGAAGGCCAGGAGAGTCTTTACCAACTTTCGACACCTACGGCACCAGCATGACTTCAGTTCGTCTCTTAAGGGCGGAGTATTCACTGTGACAATGTGGTTCACACTGCTAGACGGATCAGAAACGTGGTCAATACGCGCAGAGTATGCACTGAAACTCTCGACATTTGACCATCGATATATCCAAACCATTGGTCAGGTCTGGTGGAGCATCGGATTAGCAATGCTGAGGTATGCCAGATGATTTCAGGAAGGAGGAACACTTCCGCGATCGACAAGCTACTCACGCTCCATAGGTTACATTGGTTAGGACACGTATTTCGCATATCATGAGGCCGTCCACCTAGCAGAGCTTTCTGTTCGGTCCTGTGCTGAGTGGAAACGAACGACAGGTGGACAGTTTATGACCTAAAACGAAATATGGAATCACTAACCAATAAACTCAGGCAGGTTGACAACAGCCGCCTACCTGGATGGGGACCCCGCGACATGACTCATCAAGGGCTAATGACACTGGCAGACATAGCACCGTCAAGCAGTTAGTGTCACTCCCGTATCAACGTTATCACGTTCAATGCGTGGCTCTCTAGTCTCCCGTTTCTACAGACGAGGATGGTGCAACAACAACCAACTGATTACGCCATAGCTTCCAATGCATGGCTATATACTATATGTGAACTAGAGATGGATCAGTTGTGAAGGTGTGAAATTACTGAATATGGTTCGCACCCAACCTCAGCATCTCGACTGCTCCTGTCTAGGCTTGGACAACCTGGCAGTATCCCAGCCCTCATGGCTCCTTCCGTTGGCATTGTAGCTAGACACCGAAAGGGTGCTATAACTGGACGACTTATCTCTATCATTTTTCGGTGACCAAACTGTGGCAGCTAGAACCAATGTTTAATTGCTACATGGTTTATAGCTGACAAACTGAAATCTTATCCTTCAAAGCAGTAACTACTCTCTTTCGCATCCCTGTGTTAATTCACAAGCACCCGGCGGTTTGTGCTACTACGAAGTGAGGAGGGAGAACACTCGTTCGTAGAAGATAATTCAACATGCGATTCAACACATAGTCGAGCCAC
Organism: Opisthorchis felineus; assembly: GCA_004794785.1. NCBI lineage: Eukaryota > Metazoa > Platyhelminthes > Trematoda > Opisthorchiida > Opisthorchiidae > Opisthorchis > Opisthorchis felineus. The sequence continues at coordinate 461,883 of SJOL01006357.1, read as the reverse complement.
AGCAATTGGTAGTGCTGAATGTTTTATGCGACTGTAGTACCAGCCGGACAACTAAATATCCGTGTCCTAATTGCTTTGTTACAAGTTTGTCAACGCCATTAGATGTCACAGAGCTTCTGAGATATCGGTGGTAAAAAAAAGCTGAGGACGCCTCAGCTTATATGCCGGCAGAGACCATTTATCTCAACCATACAACGCAGCCCTTACTGTAGACCCGTACTCACGACCCTTGAGACCCAGTGGTACACCCTTTTGACACCACAAGTGATGCAATTTGACAAACGCGGTTCGGGACTTCAAGATTCGTGCACTGACTTCATCGGATGCAGTTCCGCCAGGGGTAAGTAAAGCTCTCCACAACCTCCAGTGTTTCCCTCTAAACTCTAAGAGGGGCATGGTCAGGGACCGCACATTATGAAGCATAATTGCACTTCGTGTATTCAGGACACGTGTCGAAAGATGTTATGCTAGTATCTAGCGTACTTAATTTAAAACGAGCTCACCTGCAGAGTTCAGATATGAACAATAAGGTTTTGAAGGTCCTCAAGCCTTCGTCTCATTACTTCATCGAAAACGAATTTGGTCTTTGCCGGAGACCGCTTTTAGTGAGGAAGTTCTAAAGAGCTCTCCACACACACTCAGGCCCGGAATTATTTGAATATAGGGACCGGATTATGTTCACGAACTTCTGGGATGTACCCCACTGGGCAAGCATGGTTAGAAGCACTGGCCAATCGACATAACCAACCTCACCCTTGAAGATAAGAAGCATCAAGATTATGGCGTTCCTCTAAAACCTGACGGAGTGCGGAGACGCGGTCAGTGCAGCCTCTATTCAGTCGAAGCCCCACTTGATACACAGAGGTTAGGGCTTCGCATTACAGCACTTGCATCCCGGATCCTTGCTTTTAAGATAACACACATCAATTTAGAGGGAACGCAGAGTACGAGTATCAGCAGCTTGTTTGGTCGCTTCAAAATGCAAACATTAAATGCGGTCATGTGGATTGGCTTTCGCGGCTTGAAAATTGTTTCGAGGTGTTCTCAGGCAAACGTATGACCTGTTTTTTACGGCTGGTACCTGGCTAATGTGAGCAGCGGAACTGAGATGTCTTCGGGTCTTCGATAACCGGTGTCTAGAAGCCCTGCCTGACAGCGTTGCATCTGACTACCTTGTACTAAGAGGGAACCACCGAGATGCAGGGTCTATGGCCTGGCGACAGAGTATGAAAGCTTTAATCAGTAAACTCAGTCATGTTGACATACCTAAATGGGGACCCTAGCACCCGACTGGTGAGTGGCTGGTAACACTGACATACATGGATCAGTCATCCCAGTGGAGCTCTCACCTCAAAGCAATCGTATCCACTAAGCAGCTGCCTGATTTCCGAACTCACCAGGTAACTAGAATGATTCAACATCAACGAACTGATATGGCCATCGCCTTAGCGCCTAACAACACTTTCCCAGGTCTCCCACGTTTCGGCGACCGAATGTGTAGCTGCTGGAACCGACATGTTCCTGGTAAATGGTTCACAGAGGATCAACTGAAATGAGCTGTTGTCTCAGAAATGTAGCTCATGCATGGTAGTGCCAACGAATACACAATGAGAAAACTAACGACACATGGACACTCAGTAGGTGAAGAGTAAGCGACAAACGTCATGGCAGAAGATGCATATAGTTATGCCAGGGTACTCCGAAGGTGAATGAATCCCATCTCATTAGAAGTACGATAAAACCACGATATCATTAGCACCCGATGGGAAAAAATCTGACGCAACATTATTTTGCTATCTTTTTGCAGCCATGCAAAACCACAGGAAGGGTTGGTTCACCACCATCATTGACAGCAATACACCAGCACTACACCCTGGTGCCTTACTGCCATACAACCATAAGGGAGGAAAGCCTTAACAAAGAGTGGAAAAAGAAGGGTCGGGACTTGGTGCAAGAAAGCCCTATGCCCTTAGGGAAGACGACCAAGGATAAGATGCCCCCATCTTTCGAAAGCGTTAAAATGAAAACATTTGAGAATCCTGTCGGAGTAAGGCACCATCAACGGAATCAACCCACGCACTTCAACCGACCTAAGCCCAGCGCACGACAGACGAACTTTAGCTAGGCAATCCGGCTAGAAAATAAAAGCAGGCGCATCACTGGGATTGGTTTGCCATCCATGTCCTGCAGAATTTCTAACCGCCTACAAGCAGGATCACGTGGGCCGCAGCCAGGCAGGCGCGAAGATCCCACAGCATTTCGTCTGACAGTGGCCGTTTTCATTCATGTTGCCATGTCATGACATGCCCCGCGAACCTTTCCCAACAACCACTGGGAACAGAAAACAACGCTTTCATCGGTAGACGGTGGTTGAGCATACACAGCACATACCCAAACCATCTTAACCTGGTAAGTTCGGTCTGCTTCTCTACCGAATAGGAAAGAAAGAATCCCCTCATACCAAACATCTACATTTTTCTACCCCTAGCAAATTAAGTTCTGGTTTGATCAAACGGTACGTCTTGCAGACGAAAAACTCACCTTTTCCATTGAAGACAGCGATTTTTGGCCTGTACTTTCTCATCTTCTCCAACATTATCGCTGCACCAGCTTTCATTTCCTTCCTGGTAAGCTCAGCCGCACCTTTAGTCGGTCTAGTACAAACGTTTGTGAATCCAATACCGTAGTCCAACATCCTCTCATCATCGTAGCAGGTGACCATCTCTGGGACTAGACCAGCTTGTGAAATACAAGTCCAAAAATGGTTGCCAGGACCGGCGTAGTGATGACCGACAGATGCGGAAGCTAGACTAGGGTTGATACCAACCTGAGGGAGACAAAGGCATGTGAACTTTAAGCAAAGTCAAGTCGAAGCAAAGCAAAATTATGGATCACGAGCATGAATAATCAGCATCGCAACACCAGGATTACAAACAAAAAACCAATACATACAAATATAGAGTCAAGTGAGGGATATTTGGAAGAGTTGATTGGCCAACTCGTTTTCTAGGACTTTTGATCAGGCTCACGATACAAGAAAGCGGTATAAAAGACGACACTTTTCCCACATGTTGATGCACGACTGGGTAGAGGGTCAGTTCTGAACGTGATGTAGGGACTTTGGAAACGTCATCTTACGATGGATTAGTACCACCGGATAATACTCTATTATAAAACCCCACAATCAAAGCGCTTGCAAACGATACAACCATGCAGGCAGACGTTTCGTGGGTCCAAAACATTTGACAAAACTGAGTGGTCTTCGCGAACTACGCTCATTTGGAAACTAATTTAGTTTTAACGGGAGACTCGACTGAATCCCAGCGGAATCTTTTGTTTGTGATATTCTTCAACTGAATGTGCTGCACAAAGGCCGCCTCATATTTTATTTGGTACGATAGCCGAGATACCGTAGTGCATTTTCCTGAAAGATCACTTCCAAAACTTCTCAAATATTGCATCAACGGAATCAGGAAGCAGCTTTTAAGCAGCAATTCAGCTGGAATTGAGTCTCCAGTTAACACTAACCCAATTTTCAAATGTGTGTTTCGCCAGTTGCGTACAAATTGGTGCTGAAGTAGGACAAAAGTCCGCGTATACTCGGGGACTGTGCCCAAGGACGAAGCCGGTCGTGGGCTGTCGGTGAGTTCTGATAACCTATGAGTAGTGTGCTTTGGTCTATTTTTTTCAGCCCGAAAAGCCAACAGGATGGCGGTAAAGCCAGAGAGGAAGAAAGCAACAGGCGGCAAGTTATAAAATGATTCTGTTAGCCTCAGACGTATATCAGTACGCCAAGGAAAATTTGTATCACCTTAAGAAATGTGCATTCGACGTTTTACTATACGTAAACTTACGATAACAATATCCAAACCTTCTTTTAAATGATCCGGTAAAACCTTATCCTTGACATCCTCTTCCGTAAGGCCGTTGAACCTCTCAACATCCTTACTAGATGGAGACCCGAGAACACTGTCACTAGATGGTGCGTGAACGCTGCCATTACTAAAAAGCGGAAGAGGCAGGGAGTTGAACTAGATCACGATCACCAGGGCAATGAAAGGTCATGATGGTAAAACACATTGCTTGCTAGACGGCGAAGACAGTGATCGGTTATGTGATGCCGATTAAGTTGACGGTGATAATGATAAAATAATAAAACGGACAAGAGTGGAGTTCGCTCGTCGTAAGAAGGCGGTGAACGTCTGCTGCTTTTGACGTCACAATAGGGACGAAATCATCACAAAATAAAACGACAGGTTACAGACCGGTGAAAAGTTCAGCTGGCGACATCCCAGCAGGTTCCCATAGATTGGCGGTTAGAAGAGAATGACAATTAATCTCGTCACTATCCGTTATCTTTGTGTTGTTTTTCCACAAATTCCAGCTGAGCAAAGTGCCTAAATCAAACGATCCGGAGACTGCTAGATACTGAGGGTTAAAACAGCAGCTAATATTACCATGCAAAATCTTACGGCGCGACCCTAATTCACCTGCCGCATCCCTTCAACGTATGATTGGCATACGACCCTTGGGAAACACAAAAACGGTGATACATTAACAGGTTGCGCAGATCTGAACAAAAGCAACGCAGAAATGAGGGACGGGAGCTTGTCACTTATGCAACATCTAGTGTATAATTTTTAAATGGCTGGTATGCAAACCACCTCGTGCGCACTCTAAACTACCCGTTTCTATAAGATTCTTGTGCGGCACAACGAACAGGTCAGCGCGAGAGATGTAGGAACCCACGACAAATAACGAGAGAGATTGAAACTCAAAGATAAAAAATGTGGATACCTGTTAGTTGAAAAATGCGCGTTGGATAGATCATTATCCCGTATTAGATGTCCAAACCATTATCATCAGCAGTAACAACGTGTGCAAGTGGACAGTCAAAAAGTGGGAACAAGGGTAAAAACAAGCAGCTGATGGAACGGCGTGGAACTTCCAATGTTTTTTCACGGTGCACATGAGGCCCACGGTATCCGTCAGATAGGGTCAGGTGTGAAGGACATCGACAAAGAACAGTCAACGTCACGCACGTTGCAAAAAGTGTGCCACGTAAGTGCCAAAGTGGTGGGTAAGCATAACTCACTATGTGATGAAATTAACCGAAGGCCTTGGCTCCAAAGTCTTAGTAACACGAAAAGGCTCGCTCACACGTGGTCCAGAAGGAACGCAATGAGGCTTATTTGGGTTTAGGACTGGCTCGTTGGTGGGTGCCACCGTGTCAAACCATTTCCGCTGTTCCGGAAACTGGTTCCGCAAAGAACCAGTCAATGATCAGCAGACATCTGCAATGGACGCTCTTTGTTGTCGGTGTCTCGTATCCAGTTCGAGGCGAAAACTCATTTGGACTTCAATAGCGTTAATCCTACCTATTTGTGAATCTACGTCACCAGAGATTACAACGATGTCTGGGCTTTTAGCCCGCTGTAAAAAACACCTCGTGTAATGGAAAGTGTCTTTGACAAATTCTGGGCTTCAATTAGTTGGGGAATAAGCAGACAATATAAACAGGGAGTGACAGACTCTTCTTTCTCGAGGTTATTTTTACAGACGTTATCAAACGAACCGCGCAAAGACGACTATCGACGGGTCTTTATTCAGATAAAAGCTTCCTCTCGATGGCTGAACACAATACTCGTCAAACATATCCAGCTGCAGCTGCAACCACGTCATCAGAGGTGGCAGCCAGACGTGGAAACAGAGCGACGGGGAATCAGTTTAGCTAGTGCTTGCATCCGGGATTCTTATTTCTGACAGACAGCAGACACCAATGCAGAAGTAATCCATAATACGAGGAAGAGCAGCTTGCCGCCCTGCTTACTTCAGTGTGCGAGGGCCGGCTTTGGGAGTTTAAAAACCGAGTTTGAGGTGTTTGGGGTTATTATTGAAGACAGAGGCACAGTAGTTACAGCCGAATGCAATTCAAGGCGAACACAGCAGTGATTTCTAGTGCTGGGATCTGCTGAGAGAAAATAATAATGGGGTGGGATAGGGAAAAGAAACACGAAAGTGCAAGAAGGGAGACGTCAGAGGTAACGCACTCAACGGTAACTCTGATGCATTCAATTCGTTAACTGATTACGGCATGTACTTGTTCAGACGGTCCGTAAGCGAATACTGGGTAATGATTCACTCGGGCAGCAGATAAGACTTATTGAGTTGAGGTGCTTGGAGCATGTTTTTAAACATTGTTCAGCTGTAACACCCTTCCGGTGCCTAGCTGCCATGCCACCCGAGGGAAGCACGAGGGCTGGGATACTGCCAGGTTGCCCAAGCCTAGACAGAGGAAGTCGAGAGGCAGAGGTCAGGTTCGTCTTGTGTGCATAGAGGCCACGTTTCTGATCCATAAAGCAGTATGGGTAGCATTGCCGCAGAGCAAATTCAGCCCTTGACACACTGACGTCACGTTGGCGCCATAGGTGTCGGGGATTGACAAAAGCTGCCTTGGCCTTCCCAATTCTAGAAGTAATCTCATCTCCAGGTAGTCCACCGGAACTCACACAACTGCCCAGATAGACCAATTTATCTACCACATCGACTGGCTTGTCTACAAGCATGAGTTTTGGGTTTGATCCCACCCAGTATTGTAGTAGCACTTCACACTTTGCAGATGTGAATCCCATACCAAACCGTGAGGTAGGATTCCTTAGGTCATTTAAAATGGTTTGCATTATTGAAGGATCTGAACCAAGGAGTGCAATACCGTCCGCATATTCAATATCTGTGAGCGACCGCCCGGGAAGCATTTCAACCCCCGAGGTTCCAGAGGCAGACAGAGAAATTTCAAGCAGCATATCAATAACAAAGTTGAAGAGGAAAGGTGAGAGAGGGAAGCCTTGTGTCACACCACTAGACGTGGTGAACTCAGGCGAAAGCTTGCCCTATACTCATACCCGTTCACAGGGTTTCGCACACAGTGCCTTTATAAGGGATATAAATTTGGAAGAGACACCTATGATCGCCAGACACTGCCAAAGTTTCTGACAATCGAGAGTCAAAAGCAACTTTCAGATCAAGAAAAACGACCAATGTGGGATGTTCGACAGAGTGGCCCTCTTCAAGAACTTGTCTCAACGTAGACATATGGTCGATGCATCCCCGGATTGATGCGAAACCCAGATTGATTCTCACGAATCTTACTCTCCCGATGACCGATCAACCTGCGCAAAATGTCAGAGAGCACCTAGGATGCAACGGATACCAGTTACTGCCATGATAGTTTTCGCGCTTTTTGAAGACTTGGATGACAGTTGAGAAGCTCCACTTCACTAGTATTCTGCTTTCGTTCCAAATCTTCTAAAGTACGGTCGTCAGACTGTTTGCCAGGACCTCCCAACCTTTTCTGAAGAGTGTCGGGTGCAGACCATCCGGGCCAGGGGAATTGTCGCGTTGATATCTCACGCTGGATTTCTGTTGTTGATGTCGGCTGGTGTCGATGTTCTATTCATGCCTGCTGCGGTTATGTTGAAGGATAGCAGCTGGACTGTCCTTTGAAGTGTGCAGCTCGTCGCTTGAGACGCCGATTGAGGGAGTGAATTGCCATTCCGTCTTTCTTCGCATATCCTTTCGGTGACGCTCGTCTTCTTTTGACCGGTTGATCAAATCAGCTGAAATAGAGCGTGGCTGTTGCCTGTAGCGAAAGCCTTCTCCATTTCCTGGGCTTTCGCAATCTACCAGCGTTCTCTGTCATCCTTCAAGCTCTCGATTATCCGGTGTTTGAGAGATCTGCGTGCGCCACCATAGTCGCTATTTGCTGGTATGGCCTTTCCGGCAGCAACAAGGTCTGTTGATCTCGACGATATCCAGTGTTCATTTCGAGTCGGATGGCTTGGATGGACAATTCTGGGAGCTGATAGCATAGCTTAACTCGCTTCCACTCAACCTCCAAGCAATCTTCGTAATCCGCATGACTGCGTTTCCAGGAGCTTTCTAACCAGATCAGCTTGATACTTTTGAGCTACTAAAACTTGTCGAATTTGGTGAATGGAGTGGCTCTGCTTTGGTAATGGTCTTGGAAGGCGAAGGTTCCCCGTTCTTCCCCAATTTTCCCAGAGGTATGGGGCCTCTTCCAACAGGTCCCGACCTCCCGCTTTCTCTCCATCTTTTACTCGAGCTTTCTTCCTCACGGTTGTATGACGAGGATTTGCTGCTGGCGTGTAGGTGAGGGCCGGTGAACGAAGTTTGCGTATCAAGTTTCACTGCTGGTGACGATGACTCGAAGGCTTCGGTATGCCGTGGAGTAATGTTTAAAGGCGACTACCCTTTCCGTGTATGACAGATTACCAAGGTGGCGCACCAGTTTAGTTGTTTTTCTTTGAGCCAGCTCGAGCATTCACCACGTTTAAACCAAGCACGGCATGCTGTAAAGCGTATTGCAGATATGGATCAATGTAGATTAAAATTAGAGGACAAGTCAGTTTCGTCTCAAAAACATCGAAGATAAGCCTGGGGGCCCAAGGAGTTCGCTAGCGTTGCTTGCAACTTTGGTAGTGCCCGCGCTTAGCAAGGATAGACTGGGTGATGAATCCTAAATTTTTCGAGATTGTGCGGAGATTATGGAGACTTAGTATTTTGGATACACGACACGACGGAGAGACAACATACGACATTTACCTACGTTGATTGGCAAGGGTTTTCCACGGACCAACTGTACGCAGTCTGTAAATCCCTTCGAAGGATGGGGTAGACGTCGACTGTGAGCATTTCTCTCCAGAGTTTGTGGTCACTAGCGCAGTGCATTCAATGGGGGAAAGGTCCTCCATCAGCTCACCGACAAAGGCTAGGAATAGTAAGGGGTCCAGAGCTGAACCCTGCGGCACGCCGCAGCTGATACTTTGGTGGCCAGAGCTCCTAGAACTTTCCCGAGCGGTCATCGGGCAGCTTATGAGGTGTGAATTGAGCCACTGAATTAGGGCGGCCAACCCGTAACAAAAAACAGTGATTCACCCTGTCAGAGTAGAAGTCTAGGTAAACGGCATCTACTTCCAACCAAGCACCAATGCCTACTGTCCAGCTACGGCGAGTGAGTAGCAAGTTGGTTAAGTAACAACTCTACCGGGAGCTGCGCTGTGTTGGAGTGACTAAGCTCTTACTCTCTAGCTTCGCAACTGGCCTATCACAACCGACTTCACCGACAGACGGTGGTTCATGGAAGTGCTGGCATCAGACGAGGCGTGGAAAGCCTTCAATCAGCAGCTGAGGATTGAGCTCGGGGTGGTGCGAAACTACTGACTGGAAGGCCCGTGGTTCGAGTCAAGCCCTGAACTTTCGGCAGTTCTTATCTGGGTTCGGGGAACATGGCACCATCTCACCCCTGTCACCTTCGAGTTGCACGGCAGCTATTTACCGAACAATTGCCACAGATGAACCGTCATTATCATTGCTCGCTTTGGACGGTATCGGAAGACTGACTGGGTGGTAGTGAGAGTGATCTGATCTTCTGTTACCCTTGTAAATCGGTGTGACAACCTTCTGATTCAACTGCCTCCATAATTTGAAGTTTTCAATGATATTTGGAAAAAAACAGCCACTGATGCAGCAGACTCCGTCGCGAGATACACCAGTCTTGTAGGACTAAAGTTGTCTGCCCTCTGGGATGGATTATGACGTATGGTTTTCAGTTTTAATTCGACAAGTGCCGCCGTGGAAGTGTACCAAGTCCTCACCATTAATATAACCACAGTTTGCAGGATGAAAATTGTTTGAGAACAGGACGTTCTGAAAGGTGTAAACCAGTTTATTTCAACGACCCAGTGAGGCTGTTTAAGGTTTTCAGCGGAGGGGTACTATAAAAGACCTTCCACATCTGGGTTAAACGCTCATAGAGGAGCTTAGGGTTCATCGTGGATTTTATACCCACGTAGCCTGCCAGTTCCTTGCCATTGCGAACAAACGAGGTACATCTATTTCTCGGTGATGCAAACGAACTCCAGAGTAATTCGCAGGAGGAGGATTTGTATTGCTTCCAAGTTCAGTCCCTTTTTTCCACAGACCTAGTTCGGTTTCGAACTTGGCTTCTTGAGTTGGCTGGGACGCGAACTTCAGTGCTCTGAAATGCAGCAACAGCAAGGATCCTCAGTTCAATGGTTCAGCTGTAGCACCCTTTCGGCGCCTAGCTGCCATGCCACCCGAAGAAAGCAAGAGGACCGAAATACTGCCAGGTTGCCAAAACCTACACAGGAGCAGTTGAGATGCAGAGGTCGGGTTCGAACCACGGTTTTTTAGGACAGTAAGTTCGTGCCTTAACAAATGAGCCATTTCGAGCTCAATCCACAGCTGCTGAGTGAAGGCTTTCCACTCCTTCTCTGGTGCCAACACATTTATGATCCACCATCTGTCTGAGCTCGCCAGTAACTGGAGAGTAGAAAGAATGGTGCTGGTTTGGACGCAGACACTCGATTCTCCGCTTTTTGGTTGAGTGATTACTAGGCGGTCAGTGTGCGATTGAGGGTCACTTACTTGAAGAACTCGACAATCCACTCCTCCTGACCTAGAGCTGCCACCTTGACGTGTTGGTCGGGCTTGAAAACTGCAATGATCAAGCAGGTTACACTGGCTGAACTTCGTTCCACAAGGTACAACCATGCTAAGAAAGTCAAAGGGGAGCAGTCAGACCAAGAGCCGCGAGATCTCGTACTACGAGCAATCCTGCTACGATACTGTCTCGGGGTAGTCGTCCTCTGCGATAGCAATGTGAAAGCAGTAAGGTGTCTACCCCGGGCGGCCAGCATGTCCACAGTCATGGGAGCAGCGATGCTGCCTTCTCCCGAGGATGGACGGGTTAGAAAAAGTCGGCCCTAAAAACCGCACATTCCGATCGCCCAAAGGTTGACCGTGACTGCCGGCGCATTATTCAATACGATCAAAATAATCGTAAAACCAAAGAGTCTGGTGCTGCTCAAAAGGCACCTACTGTGCGCGGCCGCATCAGGAGTGAGACAGCAATGTAGTACTTTCTGCACCCTCGGGTTAGGCCAACCCTCTGCAGACGAGCAGGTCAGACTATTGAGTCATCGGCTCTGGGAAGGGTATCGAAAGAAAACCCTACTGCTCGCTCTCTCGCAGGTCAAACTTTTGAATCAGGGGCTAGGTGCGCAGTACCCGAACCAAACCTTATGTCCTCTCACTACCTTATGGGCCAGAGTCAAAGGCTCAGGTTGGGGTACCTCAACCAAACCCCCTTCCTCGGCCTGGGCAACCGGTAAGTATCACTTGTCCGCCAACGTCCCTCTCCAATCATTTCCCACCACACAAGCAAACGTTGCTGGGACATTTGACTGTCAGTTATCTGGCCTATGGGCGTTGCGCACCCCGCTCCTTATTAACAATAAACAAAATAATACCTTGCTAAATCCATGAGATCTTTTCTACATAGGAGCTTTTAACGTCCGTGCATTATGTCAAATTGGAAAACAGGCAATGCTCGGTGAAACCTAATACTCCCTCAAAATTAACGTTTGCTGTGTCTCCGAAACGCACATACAGACCCGAGCGTGGCTACGCCTATCAGAACTCCAAGGACGAACTCAACTCTTTCTCCCTCCATGTGTTCGGTGGTCCAGAAGCGATGACTCGTGGAATATATGGCGAGCACTCAGCCCCACAGCTGAATGCGCTTTGTTGGATTGGGCCCCCGTTAACAGTCATCTTTGCGCCTTCCGGTTATCCAGTTCCATTAAGCTCAATCAGTCAGCTCAAGGAGTCCAATCAAGTTCAGTGCCTATTTACGCACATGCCCCAATAGACCACAGTTGACACCGAGAAGGATACTTTCCATCGTCCGTAGAGCAAGGGGCACTGACATTGTGACCGTTGTGAGCGATATGAATGCCCAGGTCGGTTGTCTGAGCCCCTTGGAATCACATTTGGGTGGTCGATTCGGAGGAGCTGCTCATCCCATGGACAACGGGGAGCAAATTCTCCAGTTGTGTCCTGATCATGAACTCCTTCTGGCCAGTACGAACTTTCAGCATAAACGTTCACATCGCGTAACCTGTCGGCCACTAACTGCAAATCAACCGTGGACCCAGTTGGACCATGTGGCCATCGGCCACCGGTGAAGAGCCACAGTTCAAGACTGCCGTTCCCTCTGGGGCAGACAACTTGATTCCGATCATGCCATGATGCGTGCACGCCTGACAATTCGGTTCAATTCAGGACCTCGCAAGTCAAAAAGCAGCATGCCAATCCGCTATCTTCGAAGAACTATCATAGCTCAACAGCATCGATCACAGCTAGCTCAATAACTCTCTACAATAAAGCGAGAACATGGATGAAGCACGGCAAAATGTGAAAGGAGCTGTGCTATCAGCATTCATTGCTGTCTGTCCGACTGTTCCGATACAATCAAATGACTACTGGATATCGTTGAGATTGCTATCCATGGTTGATGCAAGGAATTCCGTATCAGCAGACAACGAGTACGATGGCGCGTGCAAATCCCTCAAACGCCAAATAGTGAAGAGCCTAATGAAAGACCGAGAGGTCGGGAGATCAAGAAGGCTTTTGCTACCGGAAACGGCAGTGCCCTATATCAACTGATACGATCAACTGGTCCTAGGAAAGCAACGGTCAGTGGAACAACAAATGAAAAAGGCGGTTCATTAATTTACTTGCACAGACGTCGACTGGAAAGATGGGCCGAACACTCGAAGGAGAGTTTAGCTGGCCTGCCGCAACATAACGCTTGGTAATAGTGAATAATGGCGAATGGAATGCAGACCTTAATCGGCCGTTGGAAGAAATAAAGTACGAAATATCCGTACTGAAACGTGATAGGGCACCAAGACCCGACGGTCTGCATCCAGCCCACCTCAAAAAAGGCAGAGAGTCCCTGGAGCGATATGGAGTGAAGAAAGTGCCTGTAGAATTGGGCACGCTGACAGTTATTCCCATCTTCAAAAAGGGTATGCGGGCGCTGTGTGAAAACCACCGTGGTGTCAGCATGGTAGTTGTGACATCGAAGGTGCTCTCTGGTCCCATCCTTCGAAGGTTGACTGAGCACACAGAGAGAGATCCATGAAAACCAAGCTGGGTTCTGCCCTGCAAGAGGATTCATCGATTAGTTCCACCCTCCACCACTGTATGCTGAGACAGCGCCCGGTCGAAGACGAATTTCCGGAGCCAGTTTCCGGCGGGCGTACCGTAACCATGGGGCTAGGGTACTAGGGGATGGAAGGGATGTCTTCCGATGTCCGCATTACGGCGCCTTTCTAATAGGCGGCTGATTTCAGTGATGAGGATGCTGCTGACGTCGAGCAGCCGTTGGGTAAGTTTCCGTTCCACGTAGTCGTACCAGTAGTCCATTTGTCCTTCAGTAAAGGTACACCAAAGGGTGTACTGCATTTCCTGTCTTAACTACGCAAAAATCGGGATCTCTGTGCAGGATCTGTAACGTCATAGGACGTCTGTGCAGATTTCAGAGAAAATATACATCCCGAAACAATAATTTGACTTCTGAAAGTGAGTTTAGCTCTGTTAAACTCACTGTACAACCTGCACTTTGCTTCATATAAATGGCTGACACTTCGAAGGGTGAACCTTCCTCAGTTCTTCGGCCGCTGGAAATGGGACGGGGGCGCCTTTATATTATAACATATTAGTGTTCGTGGTTTGGTGTATTCGTGATTAGTGGAGTCCGCTCGAAGAGTCTCGGCGACCTCAAAGGCCACACCTGATTGGGTCGTTGCCACTGGTGCAAACGCCTTTGTCGTGCATGGTGAGAATGGACCAGAAGACATCACGAGAATAGATGCCAAAAAGGATTTGGTTATCTGGCTCTCTTAAAACATGTCCTTCGCAGTGCACCATGAGAAATCGGCCCAAAAGGCATTCGCCGTTCCACGGATGATTCAGCGCACCTTCTCCCGTATTAATCGCACGGACTTCCAAATACTCTATGTGGCCTACGTTGGACCGCTTCCCGAATATGCCAACCAATTTGTCTACTCGGGACGCAAGAAGGACGTAACCCCCATTGAGCCTGTCCAACGAGCTGCTACGAAAATGGTTGCCGGCCTTAAATCCGTGGACTATGAAACGCGTCTCGCGGTGCTTGACCTCTTTCCTCTGGAATAGGGTCGCCTCCGACGAGACCTAATACTTACTTATGCCCTGTTTGAACAAGGTTTGGCCAACGGGTTTCTCACCGTTGACCCAGCTGACACCCGGCAGGGACATGGCAAGAAGATTTTCAAGCTCAGAGCGCACACTTATATTGGGCAATTTTTTTCTCATTTCGGGTAGTTGCTGCATGGAACAACCTTCTTCCGACGGTTGTCCACGCTCCATCCAGTGCCCAGTTCAAAGCACTATTAGACGCTTTTTATGCGAACGCTCGCGCTAGCAAGCTTACTGCCACACGCTGAGAACTTAAAGAGCAGTGCTACACCTTTTTGGCCTGTGCCTTTCAGGTGTACGACAGGCGCTGACCAACAAGAACAAAACCGACCCGGGAAACTTGGGCGAAAGTCTCTATCCTGTGTTTCAATCCGTGAACCAACGCGGTTAGTGCCGGCGAAGAAGGAACATCGTGGGTTGCTGATCACAGATGTGTCATTCATTTTCGGCGGTCGTGATGGACCGTTCACGATCCTCAGTTGTTTTGCCCTCGCGTGCGCTGGGCTTAGCTCTGAAGCAGGGTTACCCGTAGTCCAGTGCAATGAGATGGCAGCCTCCAATATTTTAAGGAGAGCGTTAGTTGTGTAGAATTTGCTGATTCAGGGGCTGAGTGGGCTTGTGTTCTGCACGCCTTTCTCCGATCAAGTCCACGCAGATGGAGTGAAACAATCCGCCGCACTGTTTACACACCATGTCTGTGAGCTGCAGGCACGCAATTCACAGGTTGACAGCATGAGACGAAACGTCTTTGGAAGGCATCTTCCACTAAACATTACTCACGATGTTTTCCGCATGCTCAAATAAGTTATCTCACAGCGGAATCTTCTGTCAGACATAGACGCCGAATATAGTCCACTGCATGGAGTTTTTGCGCCGCAATCTCGACCGACCGGGGACTCGGTTCCCTCTGTCCACCAAAGTAATTTCATTGGTCACTTTCTGTTGCAGAAGCTTCTGGATTCCTACCCGTACGTGGACCTACTGAGCTGACTGAACAGGACGGGATCCAATGACATAACTATGCACATCACTGCAGGCACATACCAAACTGCATGACTGATACCGCCTGCTCAGGTTCAAAGCACAATATTATTGATGAGAGCAGAAACAACCATCCTGTGTTCAACGGACTTACCTAATATCTGTTTGCGAGAACGTTATTGTGTCATTTGTTTGAAGTTGTGTGCTAGGGTGGTGGGATAAAGTTAGAGAAACATCAGATACCTTGAAAGAGGTAGCATAATATCGAAATCCTCAGTTTTCATAGAAGAGTGGGGTAAATCAAATGCATTTGTTTTCATATCACCCATCCCTAACGAGAAGGAGTCGCCCCAATCCATAACTCAAAACAAACTGAACAGTGCGGCGCTCCCAAGGTTTATATCAGTGTTAACTTCAATACATTTCAACAACTTTTTGTCAGGTCAGTTCGGCGACAGCGACGCCAAGGTTTACAATCAAAAATGGTATCTTAACCCGGCCGTGTCTGGGTGAAAGTCTAACCCCGAATATGTTATTACAGAGGTGATTTTTACTCTTCTGTTGTGCTGTCCTTGAAATATCGTCTTTTTGGAGGCTAACCGGTGTACCAGACTGGGTCGTGGTATTTATATAAGCGCCAGTCTCCCAGGATGACATCTAGCGAAGTGCTCGGATCCAGCGCATCACACAGTCAGGGGCTTTCTTATCTCTGCTTTATATCTCCTGCCCATTTGTTCTGCGGCTTCCTACCGTCAACTAAAGCATCTGCACCACCCCACTCAGCCCCAAAATAACATTCACGGCTGCACCAGTTATATCACAGACTGATTATTGCAATAAAGACCATCCTAAATGTCAGCTACCTGCGATCATTCAAGGCCTCAAGGAACACAGCAGTTGACAACGTTGCCAACCCTATTCATCGAGGTTTTAAGTTCAAACACGGCTGTGAAGCATGGACAGAACACTGAATCGGCTGAAAGATAGGGCGATTTCTTCCCATTTTCCTCGAAGAGCTGTGTCCGCCCGCACCGATGCGAAGGCTGGGTCCAAAAACCCAATGTTACGGGGCCTCAACTTTAGTCTAGGGATTCCCAGACAGGTTGTTCTCAACTTTCATATCCAACTGGCATCAAAAGTTCCACCCGAAGCCGCCCGAAGCGAACTGCATATAACCTCACGCCTTTCGAAATGTAGAAGTTCATGTTTCATTGAGACCAAGAGTGTTCACTCGGCCGACCCGTTGCACCACTCTTGACCAATTCTTCATGAAGGTTTTACATCCGCCGGGAGCAATTTGCAAAACGACGCCCACAAACCCACAGACGTCCCCCTTAGGTCCGAATCGACACCATGTAGAGCAGTACTCAGTGAAGCGCTACCCTTGGTCAGAAGACCTTGTGGGCATATCGTATGTTCTAGTGGTTACATGTCAGAAATTTTTGATCGTCAGCCATAGTCATCAGCCCCTCGTGTAGCTGTTGGCCATGTTAGTCGAGAAGGGTGAAACTAGCGGAACAGTTGTTAAAATCCTTCCCCGCCTGGAGAGTTAAACATGTCTACGCTTTTCCCCCTACGCGAATGGTTTACTTCGGTCCCCTTTTTATACTTGAATGACGATAGTGGCAGAAGCAGTATGGATGCATCTTTCCTGCTTGATACCTCGGGCACCTTGCAAAGAAGCAGCTCACCCTCTGTTGAATGGTTTCTTTCCAGTGACGCTTAACCGGCTTTTGGCCGTTTTGGCTAACCGAAAGAGTTGCAGAATGATCAAGGAAATAAACCTTTGGAGCCTATTCAGAACTGCGACAACTTTTAACATCATCAAGTTGTGACCGAATTCACAGGAGGATGCTCATCCATGGGGGCAGGCGGTAATTTAACTCACGGTACGGAAGTCACGGTGGGGGATATGGGGGCGACAAATACGATCCGTAAACCCAACTTCTCTAAGTGTTCTCTGAATTTCACACTGACGTGCGACGCCCCTTTCATTTTTACCACCCTCGCACTGGAATCATATTCTCGAACGGTTTCAGTACAACATATTTTAGCGGTCCGTAGACAACTGCCACATTTGTGATCGTGCCACTAGTCAACTACCCACGACCTTTTCTACGAAGAGGCATGACATACACGAAGTTGCCTGCTCTCCCCCTTCCGCTGCATCACTGCTGTAGACGAGCTGAAATTATTATTATTAATAATAATAGGTTTATTTCCCAACTTGTAGGGAACATGCCGACTGAGGCATGATCGGGTCGTTACAACCTGAAAGCGGCAGGAGACAACACAACGGGCATGCTTATTACGTGAAAAGTCACCACAGTTGTGGGGACCAAAAAAGAGGACAACGGACATGAGGCACTAGAGATTCAAAATGAAGCCTGCTGACCTGAACTAAAACTGAAAACCGTTGCTGGCTATGAGTGACCTTGGGCGGTCGGGTAAACGGCTAGGATCACAAAATGCAAAATGGAGATGGAGATTGAATAATTCGATCTGGAGACAAATGGCAAGTTTTGTCTCAAAAATATGGTTTAAATTGAAACTGAGTAGACTCCCTGGTGTCACTGTTGTAGGGGGGTCAGTTGCAAAGGTTAGTTTTGATGGGGAGATAGTGCATATGCATAGGGCCAATTGAACACCGTAATTGAAATTGAACTTGTGGAAGAGGCAAACCGAAATTGTGGCAGGAAACTAGGTTGGTTAGATCCGGACGATGTGTTCAGCGGCTTAGAGCGAGGCGTTTGGGACCAGATGAAAAATTTGTTTGTGGCTGCGATTACAGGCTCGAGTGGGCGAGGGGCTGGGGTCGAGATTCTGAAGAAAGTAGTTGCGGGAGTGCCGTCAGACTGGGTATGGCAGTGCCATGCCAATATTGCACTGACATACTTCGGTTTCTGGACAGCCCAGTAACGGTCATTAAGGTTGCCGCAGTCGGACAGGGGATACGCATTTCCGTGGCAGCTGGATCCGGGTTAGACGAGCAGATGGACACAGGTAGAGTCAGGCTGATGCAGAGTCACGGAAAATTTCTAATCAGTAGGGGGACCATGTGAGTGTAGACCGCGGACGAGCAAGATTGAATGAATAAGGGTTGCACGAGGCGTTTGGTCAACTACAGCCGAAGTTTGAAGCTTGGGGAGAGAGGGAATGAGGAAGGAATAGGATGCGAGCAGTAGCGTCTACCGAGTGCAAGAAGGCATCAGATAAAAAGGTGTCCAATGGAAAAAAATCTAAAAGCGGATGACAGCAAGCTAAATGAACCCAGGAAAGGGTGGATTTTGTTGGCTGACCTAGAAGCCAAGTACTAGCTGGGCCAGAGTAAGTGCCTAGTTTAGGGAGGGTAAGGACTTGGCCGCCGAGGCAGGGAGGCTAGCCGTTGGATTGGTTGGAACAGGCGATTGCATGGCAGTAGTTTTTAGCTCAGCAAAAACAAAAATTCCAATCACAGGGGCTCCGTTGTGCAAGGGGGGGCGTTAATGTAAACAGGGACAGCAGACAAATAAAAAGCGGTTGGGAAACAGCTTCCGGGATAATGGGTACGAACCGTAATTTAACTGGAATCTACTACGTCAACTCAACAGGAAGGTAAGAGGATGGGTTGCCTGTCACCGAGTCACTGCTGTCAGCGCCGAAAAACGAATGATGCATAGCAAAAAAATCAGCCATTAGACGCTAGTTTTGACTGCTGGTAATCAGGAAATAATGAAGGATTTACGTTTTATGTGTATAAGATTGCTTCAGAGAACAAAAGGGAAGAACATGTGAGTCATAATTGCGGCTTGTGCATTTATAAAGAGCTCCAGCTACTGGACATTTTATCCGGTCTGGGGAAAGCCAGGCGAGTAAAACGGCCCAGTTTGTTCGAGAAAGCAAACAGCAACTAGCCAGTGGAAGAGGAAATTCGCGGAGGCAAATGAAGCGGCAGCTAAAGTTTTGGTTATGAGAGTAGAATGAAGATGTTCGGAGCCCGTGTACTACGGCTAAACGACGGCGAAGCGTTGGTGAGAACCGTCATTTCAAGCAGAGGTACACCACGATGTCATGCGTGTGTGAATGAATAGGCTTTTGAAACAAGCAGATATTTCGTTCATTGCGCCTTTTCAGATCCACTAATTGATGTGGGCACACTGCGCGTGATAAGAGGACGCAGAACGGTTCTGAAAGTGAGGAAATAAGGCCTCGGTTTGGATTATGTTAGTTAGGCCTTGGCAAAGCAGAGTACCCGGCATTAAATAAAGCTGAGGGAGTTACCCAAGGATGGGCCTTAGCTTGAAGGAACATGGCATAAATCGTCTGCTTACGGAAGTTCAAGACCGAAGTCAAGGAAATATAATGAGCAGTGGAGATAGGAAATGAAAATTATTAAGCTGGCCTGCGCTGGAAGTTCTCAGCAAGACCTGCACTTCAGAGAGCAGGTGCAGGTGCATTTCCAAGAAGTGAAACTTCTGCATAAGAGATAGGCAAGAAGGTAATTAATAGCCATGAACACCTGGGAGGGACGCTGTCTCATGTGTGGGTTAACGCTGTAGGGTTCAGACTGGTGAGTGTACGTGTTAGGACCAAGTAATAGGATAAGGGTGTAACTTGGAAGGGCCTAGGGATTCTTTCAAGAAAAGTGTCCAGTATAAACTGTGGCGCGAAAAGACGCTCGGCTCCCTCAATGGAGAGGTAAGAATCGAGGGTGTATGGGAAGCCTACGTCAGAAGATTTAGTGAGGATATGGAGAGAGAGCTCATTTCATAGTTTTCAACACATGCAACGGACAAAGCTTTGTTCAAATACAGTTCAGTAGATCGATATTGGGAGCAACAATGGGGGCAAAAATTCAGAGTTTCGAAAATTACAGGGAGGGCAGGAAGAAAACTCAGGAGGGGTTTCAGCTATTTAAGCCCGTCGGTAGATCAGGCAATGCAGAAGGCATAGGCTTAACCTAATGAGCTTAAGCCATAAAGGATCCAGCCCAAGTGATAACAGCGAAGGCGAAATGTAGCGCAGATGACGCTGGAAACAAGGACTTAGTAAATGAGCGCTGCACATCCTCCACAGCAGTCAGGCATGCCTCTGAATACTGTGAGGTGAGTTCAGGGCTAGACTCGAGAATGGATCTTACGAACCTCTTGTAGATGGCAATAAAACGGTTTTCTGTGGAGGGAAAAGCGAACGAAAGTGTGGGATTTGAACGCTTCAGCCACCTTGTACCACGCTTATTGAGGAAGGCGGAAGGCAAAGTACCTAAGGCCTGGATCTCTCACTTCTGGAAGAGTAGAAATCGAGAGTCTAATAAGAATGAGCATTCCGGGACTAATCTGAAATCTATGCGAGAAAGCGTGACACTTAAGAACGGGAGAAAAGACCAGAGACAGAGGACGAGGTGGATAAAATTCTAGATCAGACTGCATGTTAGCTAGATTAGAGACAGAGTCACTGGCTCTGATTGTGCAAGCCGTTTTAATGTCGTCAGCGAATAGCAAAAATATATCCACGGGTGATCATTTCAGTGGCGTAATTTATCTATGGTAAGATCACTTAAGGGCCAAGCACGCTACCCTCAAAAACTCCGCGGGTGATATGAAGTAATGAGAACGAGAGATTCCCGATTTTAGTGATCTGGGTTCTCCCAGTGAGGTAAGAATTGAACTAACGTGGAAGGGAGCTACCATGACCTGTAGATGGTAATTTGTTGAGGAGTGCACCGTGGGGGCTTGGTCAACCACCGTGTAAATATCAAGGTAGATGAAAATAACACACTGCCCAGCACCATAAGCAGACGAAATCTACCTGGCATGTGTTTAATGACCACCTGGCCATAAACCCATATCGTTGAGTGATAAGGGTCTTGGTGGTGAACGGTTATATGACAGAGATTTGATTAGGCGCTCTAGGGTACGGGAGAGCTAGCAAGTTT
>SJOL01006357.1:344812-417933 GCA_004794785.1 Opisthorchis felineus | reverse complement strand
TTTTTCTCATTTCGTGTAGTAGCTGCGTGGAATAACTTTCCTCTGACAGTTGTCTACGCTCCTTCTAGAACCCAGTTCAAAGCACTATTAGACAACTTTTTATGCGAGTCCTCGTGCTGCCAAGCGTACTCCCCCCGCTGAGAACTTAAAGAGCAGTGCTACACCCTTTTTTTCGCTTATGCCTTTCAGGTGAACGACAACCGCTGAACGACAAGAACAAAACCGACCCGGAAAACTTGAGCAAAAGCCTCCATCCTGTGTACCACTCCGTGAATCCGTGACCTTGAGCTACTGTTATACCTATACGGTTCTCTGCGGTGTATAGTAGTGCGTGAACCGGCGTGTGCCGTCACCACATCCTCGCGAACGTCGAATACCTTTGACTTCCTGACACCCCACGCTACCAAGTGAAGTAGCCAAAAACACGCGACCAATATACACGTTGTTGATGACTGGGGTAATTGTGAGCCTGCCACTTTTAACATCAATAGTTAAAATAGTACTAGCCTGCTTTGCAGTTGCGGCACACGTGGATGCAAAGTTATCGGAAACTTTGAGCTGGAGACCATACTGTTCTGCGGAGAACATTTAGGCTACAGCCATTGAAAGGAGGGCATCATGGTTTGGGCCAAGCCAGTAAGTGGTGGCCATAGTCACTGGGTTCTATTTAGGACTGGGTGTAGTATCGTTGAGCACAATGCGCGTCGCATGCCTGTTGGAAGGAGTAGGAGTACTGGGTCTTTCTCTAGACCAGGGGCTTGCCGTGAATTGCGGACAGGTTTGTAGCTAAAGCGTTTGTTGTAGATGGTTGCGGGATCTGTGGAATTTCTGGTTAGTTCACCCTTGTTTGAACAGTTGTCCTATCCTGGCTCAAAAATTCTGCGCTGGCAAGGTGGGCGTGTTACCCCCACCTTGCCAGCGCACCATGGACACTTGAATTTTCACATCTGAACGGGCGAGCATTTGTTCGCTCGCGTGCTGTGATTGGCTGGCCAGCGGCCTTGAACTACGATCCAGCAACTGTCCTGATCTTGTCGATTGCTTGGACCGCCCTTCAGGACTTCCGGCTAAAGTAGAGTTTGCACCAGCCTTACTGGGCTCGACTCCTATCAGCAGTGGATGAAACTGCTAGATTAGGGAAATGAGTGCTTTCTTAGTGGGTCGGTGCTGATCCCTTCCTCCCATTCCTTTTATGCACAAGAGGAATCATCATGTATGATTGTTCCCGTTTTGTGCCCATATATCCTCTTGTTTTTTACTTGATTTTAATCCATGTATCTGATCATGGCATTACGCTCCCAGTTCAATGCATCCATGTGGGTTTCGTCATCTTGTAACCACTTTCTCCTAGCACAACATGTGGGAGTCTTCTTTCCTACCTACTGTTTTTGCACAGGAACCTACTTGGAATTGACTTTGGTTGACCGAGTATGCGGAAGTTGGCGGAGACCCACGACTTGAAATTTGTACCATTTTCTCATTTTACGAATACTACACTTGGTGATAAGCCTCGAGTTGAACGATTCGCCTTTTTTGGTTTTGAGTGTATACCACAGTAGCCCCCCTAATCGCTGGAAACAAATTATACCAGCATTACCCCCTTCTAATCACCAGCCTCATCTGTGGCCAGGTTTCCTTCCTGAACTTTTCCACTCCCGTATTCTCAACCCTAGCTCCGCCAGCTCTGCCGCCCTCTATTCCCATGGTTGCTTGTTACATCCACTCACATTATCCTTATTCGCTGCTTTGTTCGGGCTTACACAATCTCCTCAGCTCTGCACTCCTGATTGCGTACCGCCTACGCCACGTCACAGTCCTTCAGGCTTATACCAGAATGGCGCGGTGCTAAATTATATCCATACGAACCGCATCAGCACACCTGCTAAGTTCTCTGAAATGCAAATGCAGTACTGCTGCCCCGGTGTGATGTCATATGCTGATCCTGACTCGCTTTGGGTGAACTGCATTCAGGGACTACTCAGGTTTATGTTAAACACCGTTTTGGTTCCCCATGGCCACGCTGGTGACGTATGCACATCGTACACTATCCCGCACAGCCCCCACCTCTCGCATTTGTAGATAAACTCTAGCGTAAGCTAGGCATACGCTGGCATGATTCACTACTTATCTTCGCCTTGTCCACCAAATACAGTAATTCATTCCTTCCCAACTTGTCTCACCTTTCATCCCCGATCATTGCACACTATTTGATCCTTGGGGGCTTCATTACACCACCTATTGACTGGAAAGCGCTAACCCTTTCTCGGCCAAACCGAAACACTTCTACAAACTGTTACCTGCAATGAATACCATGGATGCCTCACCGGAGCAACCTTTATGAGCAACAGGCGTCGAACGTCCTCCCTGAACCTTGTCCTCACGACTGGGCATCCTACAATAGGTCATACCACTAAACTTGCCCCATGGAATTAGCGACCGAATTACACCTTGTCGTCCAATTGAAAATCCTTCATAATGTCAGCTATTCCGCGTTTCGCCCGTCACCGTTGAAAGTGCTTGAAAACAAGTAATTCAACGTAGTTTTCGGCTTTTCATTACCTCATATATTCATTATTACTACAATTTTTGAAGCTTGCGCCAGCTTAATTTACTCCGGGTGGCGAGATGGCTCAGTGGTTAGAGCGCGAATTTACTGACCGGAAGGTTAGTAATTCGAACCCGACTTCTGCCTTTGGACTTCCCCTGTCTAGGCTAGGGTAACCTGGCAGTATCCCAGCCCTCGTGCTTCCTTCGGTTGGCATGGCACCTAGGCACCGAAAGGGTGCTACAGCTGAACGATTAATTGATCCCCTCACCTCACAGGTGTTGTAATGGCCCAAATATCCCGGTCTTTAACCAGAATCGAGTCCGTAACATCCAAACCAACGCAGCCGTCACCAAACACCGATTCGGGCCAAATATTGCCATCTCTCACTGAAGAAGCGAAGACGCTGGGGTGTAATACTGGTTCCCAAAATTCGGAGGCCCTTCAAGTCCGAAATCCGCCAAGGCCCCTCGTTGTCACCAACTAGTTTTCATAACAGAAATTGTGCTACTCCTGGCCAGGTGCAATCACATAAATCCCGCGACCCACTCGTCAGGAGCCCAAAGACCTGGAACGAGTGCGCCACTATCTTCGTTCTTCCGTACCAAATCCATGTCTACCCATCCTCCATGTTGGATTCTCTTCCCGGTACCTGAGGACGATCCATGCTTTGCCCCCGTTTCAAGGGAGGAAGTCACCGAGAACTGACCTACTACGGACTCACAAGTCACCACAATCCCATGCAAACTTTTCTAGCTTTGCAGAAAAGCTTTCCAGAAACCTCTTAAACTTTGCTCGTTGTGTTTGTGTCTTAATCCCTTTGTTTATCTTCTCAGGCCAACGCCCGCTTGATCCGGTCCCACAAACGAAACCAATCGAAGCTTAGCACCCACTATAGGTCTGAATACCGCGGGTTCGATTACTATTGATAGTTTCCAGCAATCGATCGGCCCACGTTGGGTTACGCGCAAAATCCCGAATGTCAAATCGTTCAAATGGAAGTTTGTCAACAAATGCGGACAATGAATACAATAAAGTAATAGTGATAATAATACTTATCATAATATTAATGAAGTAAAATTGTACGAACCTCAAATCGTGGGATTAAGCCGGCTTCTATATAACGGTTTAGGAACCACCATTTCCAAACGGAATCTCAGAGTTCACACCGATTCAAGGTAGGGTGGCCAGAAGATAACGAAACTCACGTTTGTATTTAAATAAGACGTGCGATGACATGGTCAGAGAGCGTTTTAGGTTTAGGCAGAAAACGAAAGGCGGTATAGGCACAAAACGAAAACAACAAAACAGGGAATGACGTACACAACGAGAGTAGAAGAAAAGAATCAACACCTGCATTTCCCCCGACATTTCAAAGGCCGTTAACCGGGCTCCATCCGAAATCCCCAAACTGAGTTGTGGTCGAAATGGCCTCAAGCCTCGCTAGCTGTTAGCCTTACTAACTGACCGGACATCCTACGTCCCATTTGTCGTCTCGCTTCCCGACGTTCTGGAAGCCCTTGATGTGGTTTCCCTAAGGTGTATTACTATCACCATTCTTACTGTCTATAAACTTCATACCCTCTGCTAACCCCGAGTGTTCAGCTGCGGTGTGCGCAGATAACCTGGAGATTCGGCGTCATATCCACGTCATCCCCTGGATAGTCGTTAATAACTGCTTGTCTTGAGCTCATCTGAGCTCCTTTCCAGTAAACGACAACAAGAAAATGTGTGCAATCGTCTGTAACCTCCATCGTTGTCCAAATTTAAGCTAAAGGGGGCATCGCACCGATCATTTTTGTACAAATTCAAGGAAGCATGGGTGTATGAGTTTTCGTTACTCTTCTCCCCATCACACGTTTTCCCACGTTCCATCAAGGCCACGCGAGTGGTTCATCACATTACTGTTTATCCTCTCTACTGACTTTTGTAGCTGCCAAACGGTATGCTCTGCCTACATCTGGAACAGTGTAGAACACTAGTAAGGAATGCAGTCACCGTGATTAGGCGTGGTAAAATCATCGTATAGGAGGTTCAGCGAAGTGCGGCTAAAATTCTTCCATCTCCTCGTCACTATCTTCTATCCAGAACTGTTATCTCAGATTATTCTGCCCCTCAGATAACTGTGTCTACAGAGGCATAGCCATTCCCCCGTGTCTTTCAACAGGCAAATTGCCAAGTTAACTTGGCAGGTCCCCTGCCAACTCAGCGGAGGTAAGTAACGCACTCACGCTATCTATATTCTAACGCGATTGTGCATTTTGGTTCACTGTCCACCAACTCAGATCCTTCTAGTTTCCTGGCTTCGTAAGATTCGCTCATTTTCACCCTAACACAAAACGGTTTAACCATAGCTATTCGACTGGCGATTTGCTCGTCTCCGTTTTCCCCTACCGGAGTAACCTTACATAGCTGGACCCACAGTCACTCTACTTCAAATCGGTCTATTAATACTTGCTGTACAAAGTGTAGATTGGAATAATTTTCACTATGCTGTATTCGATACTACTAATTTTGCAATAACCATCACTGTCAATGACAACGGGCAGCTGTTTACCCCTACCTAGCCACTCATCTAAAAACAGACAACATTATCAAACATGTTCCGGTCAAAATTGACGGACCTTACGCTGTCCAGTCGTGGGCACACCTGCTGATATTGTTAAGTGTTGTTTCTCTTAGGAGAAGGTGGGTGCATTCGTAGACCGAATATATCTACAAATACCTTGTCAGTGAGGCTCTGAAGTACGGGTTTTACGGGATTCTCTGAGATACAGACCGGCGACAGCGTTTTGGTATTCCGCTTCTGATGGTGGGAATATCGGATCAATGGTAGATGTCGGGTAGGTTTGTGGAACCTAACAGGCCATGTACAGTCTAGGAGGATATTATCGCTTTGAAAATCGCAAACGTGATAAACAACTTCAGATCGGCCCTCAAAAAGCCTCACTCAAGAAGCCTCATGGTCGACGGCCCGTAGGTCGTCTGCTCCAAAATGCCATAGTTATGAAGAACTTACCAGAACGAAAGGGCCATCCGTCAGAACTATCCGCAAGCACTCCACGGGGTCTATTCGGCAATATGCAAAACAAGTTGTTCAAGTTGAATGCTGCCGTACCTTTGGATGTTGGGAAAAGTGGGCGTGTCCAAGAGTGAGAAACGCTGCACAACTGAGGAAATGTTTTATTTTCCACGCGGGACTCAATTGCCCTTGGGATGCAGCAACAGGGTGTCGAGAACAACGGCCTCAGTCCAGATCAAAGGTAAACCTACCATACCAACTGACGCTGTGGATTGCATACACGTAGATCAGCTTTACACAGCTCACTAATGAATCGTGCACCAGTTTCAACCAGTTTTCCTACTAAATACTGGGTTAGGTTAGCATCATGTTATCTTCTGGCTCCGTAAGAGAGAAGCAGTATAATAGTTCTGAAATCGCATCACTCGATTTCCCAGCCGTTGGCAGTGATGACATCGAACGCCGGACCAAAGTCTGCAGCAAATTTGGTCTGAATGAACTCAAGCAGGCTTGCATTCAGCACCAGAGGAACCCAATATATTTCACAAAATTTGTCTTAACACATCGATGGCTCATCTGCTAAACAAAGTGGAATGCATAAAAGTTTTCCTCGAGGCTTTTAGGATTTATTCGGATCTGGGTATCATATGCAAACAAGATAAACCTAAACCATTTGCGGAGAATCACGAAAGCCTGTTAAAACCGGACGTGCTGGGCCTGATCAATCCCTACTGTATCATGTCGCTGACTTGACCACCCATGGGTCCCATTTTCTATTTGCTGACGATAATAACATAGCATACACATTTCAGGCCAGTGAATCTGTCTTTACTTTACCTAAGATTCAGTATGACCTAGATTTTTATCCCTCTGGTCATCTTTTTCGCTGTTCCAAAATATCAAGCTCTCTTTTATCGATCCCATGTTCCTCAGGGGACGTTTACTCTTAATGGACTGTCGATTCCTACTCCTCCGAGACTCCTGGGATACCTAGGTCGTAGGTACTTCTCCGCCTTTCGCTTTTCTCAACAAGCGTGGTACAAAGTGGCTGAAGCGTTCAAATCCCACACTTTCGTTCGCTTCTCCCTCCACAGAAAACTGTTTTATTGCCATCTACAAGCAGTTTATAAGACCCATTCTCGAATCTAGTCCTGAATTCGTCTTACAGTATTCACAGGCATGCCGGACTGCTGTGGAGGATGTGCAGCGCTCATTTACTAAGTCCTTGTTTCCAGCGTCGTCTGCGGTACCATATCCTCTTTGCTGCTTATCACTTGGGCTGGGTCCTTTATAGCTTAGGCTCATTAGGTTAAGCCTATGCCTTCTGCATTGCCTGATCTACCGACGGGCTTAAATAGCTGAATTCTGCCCTGAGTTTCCTTCCTGCCCTCCCTATAGTGTTCGAAACTCTGAATTTTTGCCCCCATTGTTGCCTTGTCGAACTGCGTTTCGATAAAACTTTGTCCGTTGCCTGTATTCCATACTGTGGATCAAGCTCTCCACCCGTATCCGTTCTATATCCTCTCATGTAAGCTTTCGAAACATTCTCGATTCACACCTTTCTATCGAGGGAACCGAGCGTCATTTCGCGCTACAACTTACACTGAACACATCTTCTGAAAGAGGCCCTAAGCCCTTCTAGTTTGCGCTGTCACCCTAACTCTCCTGTTACTTGGTCCCAGTACGTGTACTTATCAGCGTAGACCCTCGTGCTAACCCACACATGAGGCAGCTTTCCTCCGGAGTTTTCTAGACCAGTACTCACTCTCTTGCCTATCTCTTATGCAGACGTTTCACTTCCTGGGACTGCATCTGCACCTGCTCCTT
This sequence comes from Opisthorchis felineus, assembly GCA_004794785.1. Classification (NCBI taxonomy): domain Eukaryota; kingdom Metazoa; phylum Platyhelminthes; class Trematoda; order Opisthorchiida; family Opisthorchiidae; genus Opisthorchis; species Opisthorchis felineus. The sequence goes on along the minus strand of SJOL01006357.1, from coordinate 410,539 downwards.
GAAGTGCAGATCTGTTGCTGAGGGGGTCTAGTGCCTGCCATTGTAATTCTTTCCATGCCCGCCTCCACTAAACCCGTTATTTTGCCTTGACTTCGGCCTTGAGCTTCTGTGCGCAGACGACTTATGTCTCGTTCCTCCAAGCCGTGATCCATCTTCGGGTTACCCTTCAGTTCTGGTTATTTTCTGGTGCTGTGCCTTGCCAAGATCTAATTGATATAACCCGAAGCGAAGCCATGGTTTCTCACTCTTGAGAATCACACTACACCGTTTGATCACACACAGTGTACGCACATAAAAATTGTCAGCCTGAAGATGCAACGGATGAAATTCTTGTTTAGCCCCACAGCCCATTTAGTCACACACGTAACAGTGTGGTGCTACTCTGCTTGCCATGGTGGTTCACACCAAAGCTTCGTCGTCGTTTAGCTACAGTGCACACGCTCTGAATATCTTGCTTCTGCTCCCGTGGCCTAAATGGTAGCTGCCCATTCATTTGCCTCCTCTGCGAGATGCCTGTTCCAGCGGGTGTTTACCGTTTGTTTGTTCGAACTGATTGGGCTGATTTAGTGGCCTGGTTTCTCCCCGATCGGGTGAAATATCTTGTAGCTGTATTTGTTAATGCACAAGCCGCCATTATGACTGTTCGGTGGCTGGCCACCTTGTAGATCTGATAGCATGAAAGAAGAATGAACACCTCGTGTGGTAGTCGGGTACTTCCTGCTGGGAGGGTCGCCCTGTTGCGTTGTACCATGGTGCGTTCGTATACCCGCCACCCCTCCAGTTGTACGGGTTCTTCACCCATTGCCGGCAATTCTGAGGCTGACCTTTAATTAAAGAACTCCATAAAAGAGCACCGTTGTTGTTTTTCTGCAGCTGCTAGTTTAGACTTGTCCCGGTTGTGACATTTATCTGGTAACGATATGCAATACAGACTAAGGTGCACTGTGAAGCCTGAAGACAGTTTGCGACACTCATGGCTAACATCGACGTGCAAAGCTGTTGCTACCTTCGTCTCAATTGGGGTTGCACCACACCAAGTCCAGTTCGTCAGGCAGACGTAACACACATGTTCGTCTCTGCTGTTCCCGGAAGTGCTCACATACATGTAAAATATTAAGACCTTATTGCTCTGTGAATACTGGCATTCACTGCTAGCACGCATTGGATATTTTTCCTCCATGCACCACTCGTTGCTTGGAGCTGACATCAGTGCCTCAATGAATAGTGTCCCATACTCTTACCTATCTTTTCAGTTCACGTGGTAGATTCCAGTTAAGGTACAGTCCATATTTATTATCTCGGGAGTTCTGCTCAACCATTCCTTACCTAACTGCTGCCACTCTTCACATTAACCCCACTTTTGCACAACGGAGTCCGTCTGATAAGATGCTGTAGCTGAGGAAATCACTGTCCATTTCATTCTACAGTTACCCCTAACAACTAGTCCAACGACTGGCCTCCGTGCTCGTTAGAGTGGCTAACTTTTCCCTTTCCAGAATTACGCAACTACTCTCACCCTGGCCTTACGCCTGCTTATCGACTGACGCTCAGGGCACAGCATGATACATCACCCTTACCACTAATACTAGCCTCTTGGATTGCTATCCGAGTGTACTGCGTACTCATGTTGCAGAAGCACGCCTCTAGTGGTATTTTCTACGCCTCACTATATCGGCAGCCTCAGCCAGTACTTAGTTGCTAGGCCAGCCAACCCGCATTCGCTTTTGCGTAGGCTCATTTGGATTGCTATCATCACCCTTTAGATTTTTTTCTATTAATGAGCGCCAATTTATCTGATACCTCCCCATACTCACCAGGCTCTGCTTTTCTCAGCCCATTCCTTCCTCTCCCCAAGCTTCGGCAGTAGCTGCTCCGTAGCTGCTCCATACAGCCGTTGTACATTTTGCCTGGTCCCCGCTTTGTGTCCACAAGGATCTCCAACTGAATTAGAATTAACAGTGACCCTACATCGGCTTGACTTTACTGGATTTAGTCCTCTTGACTAACTCAGATCTAGCTGCTACAGCAATGCGCAATCACTGTCCGATCACCACAACCATGACATCCGTTGCGGGGCTGTCCAGAAACTGAAGCATTTCGGTGCAATGGTGGTACGCACTGCCATACCCAGTCTGATGGCACACCCGCAACTATGCTCTTCCTCGTTCAGCTGTAGTACTCTATTGGTGCCTAGCTGCCATGCCACCAGAAGGAAGCACGAGGGCTGGGATACTCTCAGGTTGCCGAAGCCTGTACAGGGGAGGTCTAGAGGCATAGGTCGGGTTCGAACAACTGACCTTCCGGTCAGTAAATTGGCGCTCTAACCACTGAGCCATCTCGCCCCTATGCTGTTCCTACTCTTTAGTACCCCCTCCCGCCCTTTCATACCTTTAGTTTTACCTGGCTCCAACCGCCTCTGGGACAACTTCGTTCTCATTTGCTGAACCCTTCGTTCGGATTTAACCTTACCGGTTTTGTGCTGCAATTTCAGTTGGCCGCGCCCCCAAATTCAACGATTTTACTCCCTCCCAAATATCTTTTACTCCCGACTTCTCTCCAACAAGGACACCAGTGAGCCTACCCAGCTTCAGTGTAAACCATACTTCTGAGACGCAGCTTGCCATTCATTTCTGCTGCGAGCTTCCCCATATCTTCATCTCCACTTAAGCTTTTCGTGACCCTGGCCATTAACCCAACTGTCCAAGTTCACTCACAGCCAGCAACAGTTTTCTGTTTTAGTTCAAGTCAACTGCCTTCCTCACTGAAATAGTTGTACCTCCTGCCCCATTTTTCCGTTCTTTTGTTTTCTACGTTTTATAATTACTTATCACATGATAAGTATGCCCCCTCACCTTTCTTCCCCAATGTTTTGCTGTTGCCCCCCCCCACGACCAAATTGTAATGGTATAACGCAACTGAAACTAGACTGTACCTGCTAACACGTATTTATCGCACGACCTAATGTATATCTCTCTCCCTATTACCGGTTCCCCCGATATGCTACCACGAGCCCCGGACAAGAAACGGTAGCCTCTTGTAAACCCACCTGAGTGACCCTGAGCTATTTTTTGTGCCGTAGTTGACTTGTGCCAATCGTTTTGGTTTCAATACACGCACGTTGTTTCCTCCCTCCGGTCATCTCTCCTGCGTCACCCAACTTGTGCGAATGTGTGTGCTTTGTGTGCCGTGTGGCCCCAATAATACCAATCTCCATAAATGTTTATTTCAGAACCGGTTTGTGCCGTCACTACATCCTTGTGAACGTCGAGTATGGCTCACTTCCTGACATCCCACGCTACAATGGCCCGATCATGCCTCAACTGGTATGCTCCCCACAAGTTGGGAAATGAACCACGCAAACCACGCCAATTCGGAGACTGCTGACAACCCAGGGTGCAGTTTTCCACACAAACGAGTCTCTTTTGGTTGCCACCGAAAAGCTCTACCACCTGATGTTTCGGTGCAAGAGACCGTCGGTCCGATAGGGTCTCAAGGATACCAAATCGCCCAATAGTGCCGAGAGCTTACTGAAAAAAGAAGGCTTATTCACCGCAATTTGCAACCCTATGAGCCATGATTGTGGTATCCAACGCGTTGCTATCATTATCGAAATCTTCGTCCACAAGGGAGCAGTTGGCGTCTCCAAAAGCAAATGATCTTAGAGAACAAGACTCTAAGCTGTTAAAAAACACTTCAGAGGGGAACAAAAGGCGTTAAAATCCCCAAGGCAAGAAGCAAACCAATGCGGCGTAGAGCCTCCTTCTAAGCCTTCGGGTCAAAGCCAGCGCGGAATCACCAACGCTACCACCCTCCCATAGCAGCCTAACGCCTATCTGCTCCACGCCTTCGGGCGAAGCAGAAATAGTGTTGAAAGTTTTGTCCCAGAACTGTCTCAGTCTCTTCAAGAAACCCTCCGATACGCGTTAGTCGGCTTCTGTAATAGCGCTTAGGGACACCTCAGGGAGATACCTGGGTCAAATCAGATGTCTTTGAGACTGAGATTTTGATTAACAGCTTCTTCATTTTCCGTCTGACTAATAACATGGTAGGGCGGTCGGTACTGCATTATACAACCCTGTTTACCCCGAAGTCCCTCTCTGACGCCACTTTCGTACCTTTTTGTGAGCTAGGTGGATGGAACCTCTGCTTCGCGGGACCGGCTCTTTTCTTGTTGGCATCGTTCACTGTTGTTGCTCGAGTCCGACGGAAGACGACTTAATTCTAACACAGACATTTCCCTAGTTATCACCCTACACACCTGCTGGTTAGTGGGTTTAGCGCACCTAGGGCGTTATATCAGATATCAGCACGTCAGCTATAGTGGGTATTTTGCATCGGCGCTGGCTCAGTTTGTGCAACACGTCCACGCACCCGCTAGATATCGCGCAGATCAACTGCCCCTACCAAGTGCTTGTCCTTACCAATGAAACCCACCTCGTCGACCAGTTGATAGTTGAGGCTCCTCTGGGACACAGTGACCAATGTACACAGACCTTCGGCTTCATCCGGTAATGGGCAAACAGCCATCGGCCTCAACTATGCACTCAAAACGTCTGTCGAGAGGATTTCTGAAGAATGTGTATCTTATTCAGCAGCTTAATGTGGGCGCAGCTTCAGTGGAGGAAAATTGCACGACTATTGTCAAGAAAATTCAGAGCTAATGCAGTGTACATCCGAAAAGACTGGCGCGCATTCTGGTGAAGTCTACTTCATCAGATCAGATTTGACAAGGCGGAATTACGAATAGCTTCCAATCAACATTTTTTAGTGAGGGATTTTTGTGAGATGTTTTACCGGACAAACTTCTTCAGGCCGCTGGGGCCAGATGAAATGCATCCAAGGCTCCTGAAGGAAGCATGGCTCATCTACTGAATATTTCTATACGTCGATCTGTCATTCACTTGTCGAGCACAACCACTCCTCTGATTGGAAAGAAGAAACTGTCACGTCAATCCATAAAACTGATGACAGCTTATCAGCCGACAGCTACAGGCACGATAAACGCACTAGCGTGCCATGCAAGGTAGTGGAACGCATTCTGAGGTCAGCCATTCCCAGTCACCTCAGCACCAACAATGTGATATCCTGTCAGCTACACGGATTCCTTCCAGACCGTTCTTGTGTGACCAGCCTTCTTGGGTTCATTGAAAACAATGCGCAAGCCAAAACGAAGGTCTCTTGTCTGGCACCTTACTCTTTGACTTGATGCGTTTGACCAAGCTTCACACGTTCCACTGTTCCACAATCCCAAGACCTATCAGAATATGATCAAAGTCCTATCCCAGATCGAGGCTTTCCTTTCAAGCAGCAAACTCCGTGTAAAAGATAAAAAAAATCACTCAGCTGTAGCACCTTTGCGGTGCCTAACTGCCATGCCACCCGAAGGAAGCACGAGGGCTGAGATACTGCCAAGCTGCCCAAGCCTAGACAGAGGAAGTCGAGGTTCAGAGGTCGGGTTCGAACCACAGACCTTCCGGTCAGCAAATTCGCGCTCTTACCACTGAGCCATGAGCCCACTCTTCTGCACCTCTCTCAGTCCGAGCTCATCGTGGTTCCGTCTTAGGGCCCCTCCTCTTTCCAATTTTCGCCAGACACTTTCTAGATATACCCTCAAGCCAATGTCCACTTTGTGCGGATGACTTAAAGTCTTGGGTTTCCAAGACAAAGCGCACTTCAAATATGTCGATGCGGCAAAGCAGTAGTCACTGGACTGGCGTCTTCCTCTGAATGGAAAAATGTGTCCATATGTTGTTTGGAGGAGAGTCGGAAGACGCCTCTGTCGTGTCAAAAGGTACAAAGGAAAACCGGGGTGGCCTTATACAGACCAAACTCCCTAATGGACGCAACATTCGGTAAGGTAACGGGCACTATCTTGAAATACCTAGATCCTTGTAGCAATGGACCTTTCATTACAAGCATCTACAGGCTACCAAACAGTAGTGTAGAACGATTGAATCTGGTGGCACGCTTCTCTGCTCCCCACCTTCAGACACAGCACATATGGTGTTGAAGTACACAAACTGCCCCAACCTTTCCAACAAACTTCGCGATGTTCAACAGTCGGATTGCCTTACAGAAACCTGGCTCATACCAGACGTCTCTGACATGGGGATCTCGATAGACAGCTACTCAATTTTCTGAGCTCTCTCGAGACGTGGGAGGGCAGGAGGGTTGCTCTAGACTTAGGGCCCTGCCCATCCCGATTGTCCTCTCAGACACAACTCCTGCACCCTTTTGTGATAGACTGTGGATTAAAATCCCGCTGCGCGGGACTGATTCTCTTCTCGGCGTGGTCTGTCGTTGCCACTTAAATCCATCGGAAGATGGCCAGTTCTTCATACAAACACTTGAACAACTCTCTCTGCAGTCTGATAGACCAAAAGCTACCCAAAAGGATTCGGCGTCTTCTGGAAACGAGGTCCCAACTGTTCTTCAAAAAAGATAACCACAGGAGACGCAGAAGATGAGCTGGCATTTCGAAATATGCGGCACCGCTGTAAATCGGAAATCTGCCAATGGAACATACAATACTAGACCTCGCCCCGAAAATAAAAAAAATGTACTCAATCAATTGGAAAAAGTTTGGAACCGATTGAGAAGCCATCGTTTCAGAAGGGCTTGGTAAACAGTCGGTAGTTTTTAACTGGACAACATTTCGCTTTTGATACAAAAGCTTCATCAGACCAAGTAAGCAGGTCACCAACTTGGCCAGGTTTTAAGGCAGACGTAGGACCAATCAGTGAGACCTTTTCAGATTAACACACTAGATCAGTGTTGAATGTTAATTAAAGGGCTTTGTCGGTTAGTGTGGTTGCCTAAATCTTGCGGCTGATGGGTTGGGGGAGTTTACCAAGCCTTTCTGAAATTAAAAAATGTACTATTCAAGTGCATGAGACACCGCCGAAGAAATAAGCCGACCGCCTTCTTCAGGGACAGAAACGGGAAACACACCTATGACCTGAGGCGTACAAAGAATTGAGCATCTCGACAGTTATTTCTATCTTCAACAAGGGTACGTGGAAGCTGTGTGAAAACCACCATGGCATCGAAGGTGCTCTCTGGTCTTATCGTTCAAAGTTCGACTGAACGCAGAGAGAGAGACAGATCCCTGAAAACCAATCTGTGTTCCGCCCTGCAGGACAATTTATCGATCACAGTTTCACCTTCCGTCAAATTCTGGTACAGCGACACTGCTTACAGCAACCAACAATGGTTGTGTTCCCTGATTCGAAAGCTGTCTTTGACTCCGTGAACCGTCAGGCATTATGGCAATGTCTGTGGAGCAAAGGTTCCTCCCATAAATTCTCGACCCTCAAGAAGGCCAACTCCCGCAGACGTGTCAAGGTCCATGGGAAGCTCTCGCATGAGTTCACCACATTAAGTTGTGTCAGGTGTCCTCTTTTGCCTTTCCTCTTCAACTTCGTCATTGATACGATTATGGAAGACCCACTAACAGTCTCTAGTGTCTGTGGAGCCGAAATGCCCCCAGGGAGTTTACTACGGGAGGCTCTCGCCTGAGTTTACCACATCAAATGGTGTCAGACAGGGCTGTCCTCTTTCACCTTTCCTCTTCAACTTCGTCACTGATACGCTCATGGAAGACTCACTATCAGCCTCTAATGCTTGCAGGGTCGCCGCGGGTCGTCCGCTCACAGACATCGAGTACGCAGATGACATAGCTCTTCTTGGATCTGACCCCGTGGTAATGCAAACAATATTAAATAATCTAAATAATTCCGCCTCACGGTTTGGCATGCGCTTCACACCGGCAAAGTGTAAAGTGCTACTGCAAGACTGGGTGAGCTCGGAACCTAACCTCATGCTTGCGGATGAACCGATTGAGGTAGTAGACAAGTTTGTCTACCTTGGCGGCTGTATCAGTCCCGGTGGTCTCGCGAAAGATATTTCCATCTTGACTGGGAAGACTAGAGCAGCTTTCGTGAACCTGCATCACCTGTGGCGTAGGCGTGACATCCGATTACCCGTCAAGGATCGAGTTTAAAATGGTGCGGTGCGCTCCATATTATTATGCGGGTCAGAAACCTGGGCGCTGTGCGCCGAGGATGTCAAAAGACTTTCAGTGTTTCGCCATCGATGTCCTCGGAGCATTGCCCGAGTCTGGTGGGAACGCCGGATCAGCGATGCTGAAGTGTCGAATGGCATTCGGAAGAAATAACTCGCCCACGATAGATAAACTGATCACGAGATGTCTCAGAGGTTAGAGCGCGAATTTACTGACCGGAAGTTTCGTGGTTCGAACCTGACCTCTGCACCTCGACTTTCCCTGTCTAGGCTTGGGCAACCTGGCAGTATCCCAGCCCTCGTGCTTCCTTCTGGTGGCATGGCAGTTGGGCACCGAAAGGGTGCTACAGCTCAATGATTTTTTTCACACTATATAGGTCGCACTGGCTTGCTCACGTGCTCCGTATGCCAGTCGACCGGCTCCCTCGAACGGCTCTTTTCGCACAACCACGTGGTGGGTGGAAACGATCCAGGGGAGTTCAAAAAATGACTTGGCAGCGAAGTATGAAAGTAATTACCCGCAAATTCAGCTTCCCCGTCATTGCGGTCTCCCTGGATGGGGACCCTGAGACGGGACACATCAATGGTTAGAGATATTGTCAGACACGGCCCAATCGCGCCCTCAGTGGCGCTCCTGCATCCAAGCGGTTGTCTTCAATGCGCAGCTTACCTCCCACTCTCTAATTAAAAGTCCACTGAACCCCCTGTATTTACGCTTATATCAGCTTAAATCAGCTACTGCCTCCAATGTGCAGCTATCTACTCTCCTCCCCAAATCTTCCGTGACGAAAGCTGTGGCATCTAGAACCACTGTACGACATGTATGCGGGTGTTACAGCTGCTGCTGCTGATGGTGATGATGGTGATGATAATGATGATAGTGAGTTTTCGAAGCCGCTTATGCTTCAGATGTACTCTCACTCCTGGAATACGGTGAGTGTGCAGCATAATTCCCTGTACATTAGGAGAATCATAACAAATGGGTGGGATGTACAGGGTTGCAACGCGTCTGGTGGATGGATTACAGGTTTTGGTTTTATTGACGACTGATTTGATCACTCTTCAACGAATAATACGAGGAACTGTCCGTCTACGTGCCGCTGTACAGTGATGAATGACAAAATGGGCACTATTTCGACAAATACACTCATTTGCATATCAATTTGGTTTTCACGGGAGACTTGCCTGAACCTCTCGTCTATGATATTCTTCAGAGTTTTCGGCAACCTTGTAAGTAGTTTCCTTTAGGAAGAGGACTTTTTCGTTATTTGGAAGCAGAGCGTTTGCAGGATCTCCGCGATTCATGTTAGCACGCAAGGTAACCAGTGTCTGCTACTCACTGCTTTTTGTCATGGCACAGAAGGCCGGCGACAGTATTTTCAGACTCAAACTAGCTGAACATTTGAGAGGCGTTTGGCACTGGTCTCAATAGCAACTGCCGGTAAACTCCGACGAGTGAAAAGACGGTGCTCAAACGGACTTTTTACGGCCATCTGTCACGTGAATACTGAATACTGGCTTATGGACAGAATTGATAATTCCACATGAACGACACTACAGCTGAACGGTTCGTTGTGCTTCATAGCGGATACATCAAAAGATAAGAAAATAGTTTACAGGTTACAGGCTGCGATTTCAAGTGCATTTTTTTATATTCCATGTTCTAGTGTTAACGCTACGTATGTTTGCTTTCTAAGTTTCACACGTACAGGACATTGCTTCTTTTTTCAGATCTGAATTATAAGTTGCCACTTCTTAGAATCCAATAGTTTACGGTATCAGGAATGAACATTCGGAATGCACGGGTAAGTTTCGTGTTCTATGGCGCCTGATCAATCAAACAGCCAACTGACCTCTTAAATATGCGCGATTGCAATCTGGACTGCCTGCCAGAGAATTACCAGATGAAGTACTATTTTTATCACGGATTGTCTTGGCCACAACTCTCTTATGTTGCTGAGACAGATGATGGAGAGATTGTCGGATATGTTTTGGCAAAGATGTTGGTGGCAACCACACTTTTGTTAACTCTATTATTGTCTTTCTAGGGAAGAGGATCCCGAGGATGTCCCTTATGGACATATCACATCTTTGGCTGTCAAGCGCCCTTATAGACGTTTGGGTATTGCTCAATCCCTCATGAACTTTGCTTCACGAGCGATGGTTGAGAATTTTCATGCAAGATACGTATCCCTCCATGTGCGGAAAAGTAATAGAGCTGCACTGACTTTATATAAGAAAACACTGCACTTTGTGTAAGTTGTTTACACAAGTTTGTATCTTCTATTTCTCTCCTACTAAGTGTGGCTGACGTGGAACCAAAGTACTATGCTGATGGTGAAGATGCTTATGCTATGAAGAGAGATCTGCGGTGCATATGGGAGAAGGTACAATTTTCGTTCCTCTCAACATATCTTTTCCAGTACGGACCTCCTGGTGTACCTTTTAAAGAAACGAAAAACAAGTCAGACGCATAATTAATTCACAGCTTTTTTAAGTGTTGTTGACCCATGATTACACTAAGTGAACTTTAAGCATACGACTTTTTTTCGATAAATGGGAGTATGGGTGGTACATCTTGCTTTAGTAACTGGACGGCTGTTTCTTCTCCAAATTTAAACTTCACCACAGTTTAGCGATCTGCATTGCTGTACTTAGCGTAGATAAGATTCGCGCCCGGCCCACTCTTGAGCATTTGTGTTCTTGCACTGCCGCGAACTTCTGAGGTTCTTTTGGATGCGGCGGTTCCATCTAGTTACCGTTTTAGAGGTTGCGTGTCTGATTCCCATTTAGACTAAATTAGCTGTAGGTTCGTCCTCAGGTCTTTAACGTTCACCAAACTTATTAGCTTGAACTGATCTGATTGATTGCGTCACTCATTTTGTTGTCTGGTCTATGGTTCTAAAGTTACCCTGTGTTCACTATTGCTTATGTCAGTGCCCCAGTATTCTTGTAGTATGTATGCCCTCAAGGTCCTTTTGGGTTGTATCGCTGCTGTGTACCGTATCCGAGCGGTTTGCTTTTTGTGGTCAACGGACTCTTCGATTAAAGGGGCAAACTAACAAGTGTTGTTAATTGCGATTACTTTATACACTGGGAATATGAGTTTCGATGGAGATTTCCATAACGGTTGTGAGTAATGTGGTCGGATTCTGACCTTGAGGGTAGATAATGGAACCATGGTCACATAACTGCAGTTGAGAAAATGTGGATGTTTACTTCAACTGATTATTGATGTTTGATGACTCATCTGAGAAAAGGGATGCTTATTCGCAGCTATCTTACCATTTTGACAACCAGAATACGTGTACTGACATTTTATTGACGCAGATTCAGTTAGGATGTTTGCGCAATAAATTTAACGTTTCCGAGTTCGATTTGCGGAGCACTGCTTAGTACCAAGTAAAATATGCGATAATGATATGACACTATGGACAGAAAACAGCAGTTGCACTTGGTTTATGGTACCTTCTTACGAAAAGGATTTATTTTAACAAGATCATCCTGCATTGTGTATTTTTTAAGGGACCTTATCCAGTTTCGAGATGAACGACTCGTTGATCAGCCGTAAAACTGTTCCGGTGCCTAGCTGCCATGCCACCCGATGGACGAACACAAATAGGTTACGTCCTGGATGTGCTTGCACTCCTCAGTAAGACTACTCTCGTGACAAATCTTTGCTTGTAGTGTTTGCTAGTCTTTTACAAATCCAGTGTGGGATGAAAGCTGCCGCACGTTCCACCGGCTTGACAAACTGTTTGCTCGTTACCGATAGGTTTACTTGGCCTCGAATTCAACGCAGCCACGGACTAGCCATAAGAAAACACTATTCTATCACTTATTACGCAGGACGCCTACGATAGCTGTATCACATGGCATGTGTTAACTGTCGATGGGCGGAGGGATAGTAGAGTGGTGTGAGTATCCTGGGATATGAACCAGATGAGGAAAACCAACTGCTTCACCACATTACTGCAGCGAGAAACTTTTCCTCTGGATATCCTGTTTCCGTTCCCGACATAATCCCTCGTGGACGGGTTCTGTAAAAGGTTGGATTAAAGTGGTTACGCGAGATTTGGTAAAGTGCAATTGTAGCGGGCAAACCTTAGAATGATGCTCTTATGGAAGCTGACAGCGGAACAACAATCAGATCAGAGAAAATTTGTGGTGCGAAGACGGAATTATAACAGAGTCTGGATGAGGTCCAATAGAATTGAGTTCAGTTCAGTTCCGTCTCACAGGTAATTTTGGATTGGCAAACATGTAGATGCAGTCTACCTTTGTCGTATCTAATCATTTGATTTATCTGGTCGTGTCAATGAGGAGCGAGTTTTGTCCCAACTTTTGACGCTCGGATTTCATTCTGAGTTCGCTTCCTTTATCAGCTATCAACCATGTACCCTGGGTACATTGGTTACAACTGCTACACTTTCGGTTACCGGAAAATGGGATGGCATGGGAGATATAGTCAACCGTTGGCGTGATGTATGGAGACAGTGGTCACTGCGACAGTCTTTGGTTAACTGTTTTAGGTGATTTGAAACGCTTGTGGCATCAATACAGGTTACCACGGATTGGGTGGAAAAAATACCAGGTGAATGGAACACTAGTCAGTTATTCGGTCGCACTGTCAAGAGTCCCATAAAGACCTTACTCACGTGTCCTATGTGCATCGTCAACAGATTCAATGTTGTGGTGCTTGTCAAGTCCGCTTCACACGTGGGAGATCTCCGATTTGATCACAGGTTGAACCACTCGCTTCCATCGTGAGGCCACTAGACCTTATCACGGTGTTACGGTTTGCACCCTTTAGAAGCCAAACAAGTTATGACGGAGGGTACCCATGCGGCTCGATAGCGTTCCTGCGATCAGGTTGTCAGTGGATACAGGCTAGACAAACAGTCTGCTGGCCTCTTCTACGTTTTGTTTTGGAACAATTATGACAACCTGTTCCTGAAAATTTAAGCTACGGTGGTAGTCCTGCGGCAACCACTGGTGCTTTGTGGTTAGGCTTTTAAATCATAAGATTTGATTGAGGACCGTAATCGTCCTCGTTTTGGGAGGGAACTTCACATCAGAATCGGAGAGCATAGGAGGAAAATAAACAGGCCACCGAGAAACGCGGGTGAATATCAAGCGTTACTGAAATTGCGGAACACGCACTGGACACAAGGCACAAAATAGATTTATAAAATGTTGAGGTTTTGATTCGAGGACTACGGTCCACATCACGGAGACTGATAGCCGAGGCGGTAGAAATCGCCAAGCATCCCAGTGTTAACAGAATAGAAGGCGTGGAACTGGCAAGCGTGTAGAGAACGGTTTTGGATCATTCGACCTGACACGTGTTGGTGTGCGATTATCAGAAGGAGGGGTAGTCATCATCTGAATTTCACTTGATCTTACCCACCTCCCCTCCCACTAACTAAATTGTCGCAGCACTCACAAGCCCAGGAAGACCAACGAAAATCTCCCACTGGCATCCGCGGTGAATCATCAATTGAAGCACCCTGAACTGGAAGATTGAGGAACAAAAACCGATGGGAACTAATTTGAAACTCCTCCAACCCATCATTGCAAAATTTTGGCAACCACACTAACCGACAAGGCCTCTTAATTAACATTCAACACTGATCTAGCGTGCTACTCTGAAAAGGTCTCACTGATTGGTTCTCCGTCTGCCTTAAAACCTGGCCAATTTGGTGACCTGCTCACTTGGCCTGATGAAGCTTTTGTGTCAAAAGCGAAATGTTGTCCATTTAAAAACTACCGATTGTTTGGTCTCTGTAAAGGTCCATGGAGTGGCCTTTCAGCATGACGGATTTTCTGTTGAACTTGTGGTTCCACGGTTCCACTTCGCTTTGAGGTAGATGGTCCTTGTGCGAGGGCCCTGCATACAGTTGTCATCCTATTTTGAGTGTCCTGTATTTTCGACTTTATTTAAGATAACAAATGAAGCCGGTGTCTACAGTTAGCCTGTAGTGCAGAAGAACGAACAGAACAAAACTAGCATCTGCTTTACATTGCTCACATTTACTCTACTGCATTTAAGGCGAGACCCATGTGGAAAACACGAAAACCGAATGAGTCATTGGACAAACTTGCCATATGACTATTTTGGCCGAATTTGAAAGGACTGAAGGTCCAAATTTCATAAAGTGGCAAGCCGTCTAAGCTGAGTGGTTCGTCAATTCAATCGATGTTTCATTGAATCACCAAAAGAGGGCGTTAAAACGTTTTAAGTTTAAGGAGGCCTCCGGAACTTACCAACATCTTGAGTTGAGGGGCCCTGTGCACAAAACAAAGGTGAGGGCACCCTTACTTCATGGCGAAGGCGTTAAATGCTCTCAAACCATTGTTTACTGGGGCCTTCGTAGTATAGCAGGAGTTAGCCGACTGCAGCGCGTAGCAAAAAATCGTGCTTAGGCGAGTATGTTGTGACGAAACACTCCCGTGAGAAGCGAAGAAAATGCAGGCTAAGATGATTGGGGCGTGTACTGCGCAAGCCCATCCACTGTCTGTCAACGAAAGTGCTTGGTCATTCCTAGCCCACCCTGGCAGAGTCAAGGGGTATAGTTTACGACGTTTGCGCGAAGTGAAAGAGCCTACAGTCAAGCTGGGTGCTGGGGGATCTTGGCGCCCTCCTGATTAAGGTCCGCGTTACTCTCCCGGAACGTGGTTAGAAATCTTGCAGGACATGGCATTTATCCGATCCAAGTGTCGTTCATCTTTCGATTTCTAGCCCAACTGTCCAGCTAAATTTCGTTTGCCGCTGTGTGCTGGATTCTTGTTGCGTTAGGTCCGCAACGGATGTTGCGTCACTTTGACAGATGACATCTTACTCCATATGAAGCCTAGCTGTGTCTATCTCACTATCGTCGCACCTTTTTCTTGATCATTGCTGATAAGGCATCCTTCCTTATGACTGCATGGCAGTTAGACACCAGAATTTGCTAGTGGTGTGTCGCTGTCAATGATGACGATTTTTTATAGAATGAATCCACCGATTTCGCTGTAATCATCTACATGGTCGAAATACACTATGATGCCGTCATAACAAGCACTGCTTGATTCGGGAATCGGTTGGTTACAGTGGATATTTCTTTATAGCGAACACAATATAGTCTTTTATAAATTAAGGACCTGACATCTTCGAGGTACTGGAGATCGTTGTAGCGGTACCATTCATCACCATGCTGGCATCAGTATGCCCGCCTTCATACCGGCTGTTGCTTTCGAAGTAGTACGCTTTTGTTCTTGTTCTTGTAAATGTAATCACCATAATGGGTTATGATATTCGTGCAAGTATATCCGACAGGTACAGTGCTCAAGCCATTGCGGTTATTATTGTGGTCTCTTTTTCTCTCCTTCAGGTGTTGTCCTATGAGAGGTCATGCGTGGTTAATTCATAATTTATGTTTACAAACTTGCTGGTACTCTCCGCACAACTTTCCGTTCTTAATTTGCATCAGGCCCTTATCTCAGGGCTGACATAACCACCCAGTGATTGTTAGTGACAGCAACGTGTAGACTGTTCCTACAACATTAATCGGTTGATTACTTTGTCAAACCTAATGGCGATGCTAATCTTGAACGCATTATGGGATAAATTACAAGGCGATTTGGGCCTGCTGTAGGTAAATGCGCCCTGATAATAATCATGTGTACAACCGCTTGGATATGACGAATACACTTCGTGTCCTAATGTTGATGACCTACCAATATTGTTACAGTCGAGGCTGTAGGGAGAAAAGAAATTCATGCCGCGACGAAGGAAATTGAAACGCAAAGGTAGTATCATGTCAAGACTGTGAGGCTGTTACGAGTTAGGATGGAAGCTACCGCTACTTGCCTACCTCAAAAGCTGGTCGAAAGTCCATTTCCCCCTCGTTGAATTCTGGACACAAAAAGCTATGGAGGAACCAGCAACAGTGCCTTTTCAAGGCATAAAACTTCGAACAAATGTTTGGTTAGAGCAAAAGATCTAGTGAATTAGAAAAGTTTGTCTCGGATGAAAATCAGAATGCACTGTAACCCTAGCCAACCCTATCCTTGACGGTTTCAGTCGAACTTGGACAAGCGACTGGATTTTGTTCTTACTTGCTCCACCATTGCGAGTGAAAGTGTGTGTAAACATCACTCAACCCGTTGGATGTGGATAAACTGATTGACACCCGTGCCCTAGTGTTACTTGGTTATCTGTCTGTCCATAATTCTTCAAAGATTCCCACTTTATAACCCCGTTCTTACAGGAGGTACGTGATATACAGTACTATTTCTTGGGAAGACAGTGGAATATCAATGTGTACCTTCGAAGGGGTGTTTCCTTGCTTGAAGACCGACTGGCTCAGCGTGCAGCACGTTATATGCACTGGAGAAACATGTTCTTAGTTGGTTCCGGATGTTTTAGACAGATTTTGTGAGTGCGCCGTTTAATTTATTATTTTCTCTGAAATTTCTGCTCCAGGTTGGATCAACAAGCAGAATGACCCCAGATTGAGACGTGACAGTGTAGTGCGAACTATCTGTTCACCCACCAACGTTCGCGCCATTGATAACTGGACTGAACTCACGTAACTATCGCACGCATCGTTTATTTTTGAAGAACATGGTCACAAACATAAAAAGTGAGTGCAAGCGATGAATGTGGAAGGGTTACAGGAGAATTAGAGGAGAATATTAGCTAAAAAGTGAGAAGCGTCTCATTCGAAGTCATGCCACCAACAGTTCCAGTCAGACAAAATGAATCCCGACGTATGTAAGAATGTTTGGTATGGAAACACGCGTGTAAGGACCAACAATCGGGGTTGGGACAAGCAATTCTGAATGCTTTTCAAGGCGCGGTAAGCGCCAGCACAGTCGAGACTAGCACATCGGGCACAAAGTGTCCGTCATACTGGGCCTGGTATGAGAGTCAATGGCAAGAATGTACGCTCAACGCCATGTATCACGCATAAAAGTGTCGTAAGTACACAGATAGCCCGAAATGGCAAGCAAACGCAAGTCACTGACTGTGATCTTAGGAAGTCTCAGTCCAATAACAGCCTTGGCGGGTTGAGGAAAGTAGATTCCTCGATAACAAATGATCATTGGTTGGTGGACCAAAAAGTTGACATCACAATCGATTGCACGTAGGGCTGAGATTATGGCGAGGGAATATTCATCAGCACCATACTTCTGCTTCTTCTCATTCCACACAGTCACTCCGCGCCCATCCGAGGCTATGCTGACGTCTATCACAGTTTCTCGGCGCTCCCGAACAGCGATTAGGTCAGGCTTGATGAAGGACGTCGAAGTAGGTGCTCTCAACTCCTCGAAGACGGTGTATCCCAGGCGACGGAGACGCTTTGCGAGTTCCCTTGCAACCCGATTATGACGAGCACATCTGGCATCATGCGTGATCCAGCAGGACTGCAAAATATGCACCAAACTCTCCGGTTGGCCACAGTTTCCACGACATAAGATCGTCTGGCCACCATGACCATGCCGAGCGCTTCTAACTCTCGTCCTGAGCAGGTTGCATCGGAGCTGGATACCGCGGATAAATATCCGAGGAAACACTCGTTCTGGAAATACAAAAAATCGATTCGAAAGAGGCGAAGCGACCAACTCGCGTAAACCGCGACCGTCAACGTTGTTGTGCAGACTGTCCCCCAAGCAGCCAGCAGCCCTGCCTTGGTGGTTACGCATGCACCGTGGATTCGGATCCGAAGGCTGAGATCACGAACAATCTTGCCAAATGCGGAATCCTTGACTACATTGCGTAGTACTCGGCACTGGGTAGAAAGAGCTTTTCCATACGCGCTCTCCGCTGCATCGGGATTGTTGCACTCAGACTTGGGATACCAAGTCCCCCATGTTGTTTACCGGCGTGGATGTAGCTGATCGGGGTGTCCTTCGGTAGACGTAGCCAGCCACGAATAGATTGCCTGATGTAGTTGTCCAACCTTTTGAGCGTGTTTCGGTGGACTTGGCCGAGCACGAGCGAATATGTCAGCCTCGGTATCAGGTAGTTCCTCGTGATCTCCATTCTTTGATGCGGCTTCAACGGGGCACGCGTCACCTCATCGAGCAGTTTGAGCAGATGCTGTCGGTGGTTGAAGACCCCTTTCCCCTTGAATGTAAAGGGAATGCCCAAATATGTTACGGTGTCTGTCGGACCCAGAGGAGTGATGAGTTCCTCGGCGAAGCAAAATGGTTCGACTGAGACTGCTGTCGCCCGATGTTTCCTGTCCCCACAAATCACCATCGCTTTCGTCTTTCGGGCGTTTATCTTCATACCAGCTCTTCCCAACTCGACCGCAGCAGCTTCAAGCTTCTCTTTAAGGCGAGCCTGACTTTCTGCACACACGACCCAGTCGTCAGCGAAGGCAAAACCATCTACTAGGGTGTCATGGAACTGATATCCCAGTTGCGGCATCGACAATCCAAGAACCTCATCCATTGCCATGATGAACAATAATGGGGAGAGTGGATCTCCTTGCCTCACACCTATGTGGCAGTGAACCTCGGAATTGGGGAAAACTGCTACAGCATTCTCATAGGACTGTGCGATGTATCGAACTAGAGGTGACGGTGCTCCAAACGCCTTGGCAGATCTGACGATTGTGTCATGCGAAACCGAATCAAACGCTTTCGAGATATCAACAAACGCCAAGCTGAGGTTAGAAGCAGTCGCTGATGAGTGACGAAGCAGGGCATGTAACAGCGATGTAGCTTCCAAACAACCGTCTCGATGTAGAAATGCAAACTAGAGTAAAGGCAGTTGAAATCTACGGCTCCAGCGATCAACAAGCACTTTCTGAAAGCATCGGACAAGAATTGGTGACACGGAGATCGGTCTCAGTTGGTTCGGTGAAATCGGACTTGAGACTTGCGGAACTAGGGTATTACGAGCACGGCACAGGTGTGGGGGACAAACCCCAGACAATAAGAGTAAGTTGAAATACCCAGCATTGAACAGGCGGAGCATCCTGGGCGTGAGCTTGTCCAGATCTGGGGACGAATTGCCCATTAAACGGATCGTACGGCCGACTTCTTCACCTGTAATCGGCTCGATCAAACTCCAACCGGATGGTAGCACTGCGCAACTTGACCGGCTATCCATGTGTTTTGGAGCAGAGAGCATCTCTTTCCAATACTGCTCGGTGTCCAAATGTAGGCCGTAGTTACCTTTGTATAGATCCTTTCATGAACCATCGAGCAGAGCAGACAAGCTGTATCTTTCCGTCTTTGGTGGAACAGGCGGCCTAGTTGGCTCGGCTTTCGGTTGACCGGCATCCGATGGGCTAGCTGACGATGGCGTCGGGATACAGTTGTGAAGGTGTGTGGAAATGTCTTGGCGGCGTGGAGGTCGAGAAGCGACAGGACTTGCTCCGGTGTCGTGATGCCAGACTGCAACCCTCGGGCAAATGCCAGAAGGTCAACACTAGCATGCGAACTGTCTGCATGGGATTCCAAGAGTGACAAGGCACAGTCCGCGGCTTGTTTCAACCAAACGATATGATGATCATCTTCTGAAGAATAGACCGCTGTTTGACCGATGATTTCGTCCTGTTGCGCTTGCCAGTTAAGCACCAGTAACCTGGTTTTGATGCTGATAGCCGATTGACCAGGAAAATACTACTCCAATCTTGCGAACTGCGCGGTTCGCGTGCCACAAGACGGATATAAATTGTTAGCCAGGCGCAAGAGCGATTGTGACTCTTGTTGGGACCAGCGGACACCGGAATTCTTCACTCGGCCAAGCTTATCTGCATTATGCTGAGTGGGGTATGCGTGCCGGCGATGTTGACTCAGGCCAATCTTCGTCTGAAAAAGGCGGGAAAAATCAGCACATGCCAATTGAGCGACCACTTTCGGAGCAACACTTTCATGGACGTGAACTCGACTGTGCGCTACCTAGCCAGCTTTCGATTCGCAGCACTTGCCACATTCCTCACACGTGAGCCCCATTAGTTTCATCGGGATCGTAAAACACAAATTGACGACTATCGATGTTTTAGCATTTTCTTCTTCTGGCCAATACAGGTCGAGGGATTACTGAACTGAAAGTGAGTGGTCCATACAGGTAAAACAGAGATAAAATGGAGTCTACGTGTAAAAGTATGAAAAATGTTTAGTTCGCGATCGATTGGCCGGAGTGGCCATCGGTCACGTGAGCAGACCATGTAAGACTCAATGCGCGTCCGAACGCCGTATGAGTGCACAGACTTGGGCTGCGTGAGTGAATCGAGATTATCTCAGCTGCGGCCAGACATCTATATTGAACGCTAGATAGGCGCTGGGTATAGTATTCGGAAAACATTGTTAGAATCAATCACGTGACTCGTATCAGCCAAGTGAGCGACTGTTGCGCTAGCAGTACATTTCATCGATCCGGTTGTCAGCCAAAGTTTGTTATGCTCCTTCATTCCCTTGCACAACTACCGTGTCGTGCGCACTACGTATTCTGCTGTACAATAGCAGGTGAAGGAATAATCTTCCGTGCTTTGAGCGTGGCCGGCAGTTTATCTGTGAGATATAGATTTATCAGCTGAGTGGTCGTGAACCATAGTTTGACTGAAGCGAACGGTGGAACTTTCTGGTATGTGTGTAGTCAGATAGTCGGCAGCCAGATCACCTTTGAAAGGAAATCTCATGAAGACTGATTTCTCCTCGTCTGTGATCAGTTTGGTTTTCATAGTTGCAGCAGCCATGTGTTTTAAGATGAACCTGTCTGGATGGTCATTTTCACGAAGCATGCTAGCTAGCGAGTGAGGTACGGCCGTAAGAGAATTTTTCTCGCCCTGCCAGCAAGACATCGAACTACATTTCTTTCATGTTTCAGTGGCAAAAATGTGTTGGAGTTAGTGTGTTGTCCGTTCAATTCGGTTTTCGGTAAATTGAACGCTTAAATGAGCCATCAGTTGCCAGCTGTACTTCCGGTGAATGGGGAAGGCCGTTATTTTCCTCTTCAGATGTAAACTGAGTGGCCCGATGTGCTTGACTGAAATTCGTTAGGATCTCTAGTAGCTCTGAAGATTTGCCGGTGATGGCGAATATGCCATCTACATATCACCGGTATAAGTTCATCTTTTCTGGAGCTGATGGTTATCCAGGTGCCACATAAAGTCATAGACGAGGAGGGCGCCTAGTAAACAACCCAGTGCGATGCCATCAACTTGCTTGTACAGCATTTCGTTGGACTGAAATTACTTATCAGGTGTGCATCGCATCATTAATAACTCATTAACTGGTACATTCGGGCAAACGTAGTCACGGAGATGATCACACAGATGGTTTCTGTGTTCACTCGAACGTTAGTGAACAAAGAAGATAATGCTAACGAGATCTTGCGTTTCTTGTCCACATTTACTTCCATGGACGCGTCTACGATTATAAACGTGTCTCGAGGGCCGTATTGATGAATATTACGACAAAGTGGTTCAGGAATTTTTGCTAGGTATTTAACCGTGGTACGACATGGGGATCTGGAGATTTCAACAATGCTTCAAGCGGACGATCTGGTTTACGGATTTTAGGTAGTCCATGGGGTTCCAGAATAACAGGTCCTAGGGTTTCGATGTTATCAAAAGTGCTCTGGGTAACGATGCCAACATTTTTCATTCGCTTGAAGCTTTTAAATATATTGTTCCCAGTCTGTTTGGTTTTGCCTTTATTGGGATGGCTTTTGCATTTGGTTTAGTCACTCAAGGCTAGGAACGTCTTATCAAGACATTCATCCTTATTGCTATCCTGCCATTCTCTTCATCCGGACGCATGAAGAAGAGCATGTTTCGGCGGCTGCGTAATAACTTAAACGCCTCAAAATGTCCCTTTCTTAAAGGCTCTTTGGTCTTAGACGAGTGTAGGCATACTGATTACAGAAATTAACAAGATCTGATTTGAATTCCTCAAGTACCTCCGTCGAGCAACGAGCAAGGTTAGTAATTTGATCATACATGCTCTCAAACTGAACTTCTAAGGACATGCGATTATGTTGAGGGCAACATCGAATCTTCTTGCGTTGCCTCAATTCACATTCGAAGCTCATTAGCGTTTAACATATACCGAAGCTGTGAGAATCTCTAATCACTAGTGCTGTGCGTATTCTATTTGGATTGTCGTTCCGCTTTATTCAAGTCCTATGGAGAAGTGCCTAATTGTATACATCAAGACAGCCCATAACATCAACAGTTCACGGTGACAGTCGCCTAAGATTACAGGTCACTGACCAGTACATTTCCACCTTATTGCTTCTGCCGGGAGAGTGAATTCACCGGTTCGTCTCCTTTTCGGTTCTGGAGAATTCGTTTCCATCATAGCGTAGGCCAGTACAGGGAATTATCTGTTGCCAAACTGTTTCCTTAAGTGTCTGCTCGTAGGGAGTGTTGCAACTTGATTCACGTTGATCTACGGGAGCGTTGTTTTTTACTTGCCTTAGCGAAATTCCCAAATTCAATTTGTTGCTCGACACTGGTCGGCGAACCGAGTCAATAGGCTGAACGTACTATGCGATCAACGTACTCATGAGTAATATGTATTCGGTGGGAAATAAGTAGGCCACCTAGCATTCCCAACACAAAATAGCCTCATCCATTCAAGTATAGGTTATAACCCTCGGTCACAAATATCATCTTGAGGGTTTATCATCAGTGCCTCTTTGCTAAATTTGCATGAATTACCCGCACCCAGAACTCATACGGAAGCTTTGTGCACCAAGATGCAGTGAACTAGGTAGCCATTAGGAGGAACATATTTTTATGCCCTGGTGCGTGACATATGAGGAGATTGCTGTTTCTTTGAAAACAGTTATAATAAACTCTCCCAGGCTCCAACGAGTTTGTTGGAATGGTCTTCTGCTTTGTACAGAATGGGGTTTGGTAATTTACTAGTGAAACGAACAAATAAATCAAGCCGATACGAACAACCTGGAATGTTGGTTGTTGGTGACAGGTCATTAAATTTTTTAAATATAAGACATTAAGTAGGAAACCAGGCAATCCGATTAATGAATCAAAGTCAACCGGTCGACCATTTCTAGGTGATGTGCTGCTAATCTCGAGTAGATTTGTTGCACAAGCTGGGGTTTCTAGGCACTGTTGGTGTTTGTTTGTGGTATATAGGCTACAGGTTTTAAAGTGAGCTTGCTATCTGATACTTCTCGGGAATCCGGCTACAAACAGTGGTCTTACCTAGAGGTTCAGTTCACCAAGTATATTTGACAGTACTTCAGATCTTCATACTGCAGCACAGAATACGGGTGCTTCGAGCCGTCAGGTCTACCGGGGGACACAGAAGCCATTTCTGCTTCGTAACAACTAATCGATGGAACGTTTCACCTAAATTTGTTTGTTACCGAGCGACCGGTGACATCTCTCGAGATTATTAGGAAATCATGTGCATAAATGCTTTGACGGAATTCTCATCTAGGGTTTTACTTCCGGTCTAATGATTATAGCCCTCTTCGAAGGGACCATTGTAAATGACAATGAGATGCCCTCGGACGGACTACACGAAGGCACTGTTTCACATTGCATTACACACAAAATGAAGAGTAGATATTGTGAAAGTCCCAAACAGAGGGAGGTTTATGCAGAAATCCAAAGCAAATTTACAGTTCGAATGATAAGTGAACAATAAGTATGGCTTGGATGGCATGTATGTCTTTCCGTTCAGTGAGTTAGGACAACCACTCTACGATGGCATCTAGACTCGTCTAACCTCATCTGGTCCTTTACGTATACTATAAGTTCTGTCGGGGTCAAGTCACTTGTCTCAAATGGCATGAAAAAAGGAGCATGTCGGTTATGAGATCCGATGGACCAGTCAGGTAGGGAAACCTTTCAGAGAATCCGGCGAATCTTTGCTATTCTACCACCGATTCGGAAGGATATGACCGTAGGTGAACATTGGAATACGACAGTCCTCAGTGGACTGTAAAGTCCGGAGGCCTCCCACCTATATGGCCCATAACGTCTCCGCCATCCGAATTTTGATGCTGGATTGATAGACAAGATAACTAAATGACTGGGAGTTTTCGGCTTTGCCATTTACTAACAAATGTTGCTTCTTGATCGGCACCGAGAAGACTCGGCAATAATCCTTATGCTAGTTGGTGCCGCCCTAACTTCTGAGAGGCGTGTTTTTTTTCGGACGCAAACGTTAGCCGCTTTTCACCGCGTCACACTTCACTGGTGCTATCAACATACACCTACTTTTGAGCTGATATCATGCATATTTATCCTTATGACATTTCGTTGTCCTAGCGTATTGAACGTACTGAGAGTGTCGGTCCGATGACGGTTTGTTAATTCATTCTAAGCACGGTCTGGAACAGGTCGAAACATACATCAGGCATTTATTCAACCCAGTTTTTGGCAATTCAGCTGCGCTGAACCAGATTTGTTCATAACAACGTTACGGCGGAACGAACATCTTCGTCCCTCAAACCCTAAGAATAGATAGTTTGTCCTAACAAGGTCTTCCTTGGGCTTTTCTCTGCTGTGTGGAAGCAGGAAGAAGCGGGTTTTAAGGATTTCGAAAGATGGTTTATCCACAATCCTACGTTGTACGCAGGAGAAATTTGTCCGGTGATGGTCTATTGCAGAAAGATTCTGCGCTGTCCGCTTCGGGGCCGTGGTCGAACGGCTTTCGTCTTTACGCCTAACGTGGGTCAGACACATTTTTTCAGATCACCCGAACATGCAACGATTCACGTTGGTTTTGTAAATAAATTGATACATACACGAAACGAAAAAAAATAACCGTGTTTCAATTATTCTCACCTAATGGGGCACGATCTACCAGAATTGATTTACCAAGGTCGGAATACATACTCCGACAGCAGAAATTCACAGACAAGCACGCGACCAACTCGAACAGAAAACACTTAGTGAATAATGAAAGGCGGGACACTGACGTAAAGATCGGAGGAAATCATTACCCGATAATTTTATTCAAACCAATGTTTTTTTTTGAAAAAATCATTTCAGTTGTATCTCACAGGGGAAAGCAAATCAAAACCTGTAACTCATGCACGACCATGCGGCTAAATTGGCGAATAATTAGTGGAACAGCTAGTTGTTAAATAAAGGGAGCACCGTAACGGATGTTCTTTTATGTGGAAAAAAGTTGAGTGATGACAAATCCAAATGCTCCACTATATGCTACGACGGGTCCTCCTCCCGAATAGGAGCTCCCCATCTAGGACGAACAGTATCGCGCGGATAGGCTCTGTTAGAAGAGTGATTACATACGTGTTGTAAATCAACCGGCACAGACACGGACGGCACTCTTCCTTGAAGGGGACACTCAAGGGTCAGTTTCAGCTTGTGCGCCTCTATAAACGTAAATGCAACAAATAAGTCATCCACCCCAGACCCAATAGCTGAAAAACCCTTCGAAAAAGCACATACAGTTTTCCTGATTCAGTATTCTTGTGAATTAGCTTTCCGTTTCTGGAAAAGATGTCAATTTGTGTGCAAGCACTTTCTTCCAGCCCACAAATTAACACTCGCTGACCAGAGTGACGGACTGGTGTCTCACTATGAAAAAGATGAGACAGAAGTCAATATTGTACAGAAACAAAATGTAAAACAAACCAGGTTTTTGCAGAGTGGTGTGGTAGTTGTAGGCTTTGAATAGATTAATCGATTTTCCTGTCGCTTTTGCTAGGTATTTTAGGTCTATTGTTGGCCGTCCACGAATGAGCCGAATGCGATACCTTTTGCGAATTTTAAATGCTCTGTTATTCTTTAACCATGTTTACTTCTCTGTACTGTGCAAAATGGTACCATGTAATTGCATTGTGGAAACTACTGGATCACAATTCGAGTGTCTCAGTAGTGAGCAGATATGGGTCCTCCCGCGCTCACGTGACCGAGTCTCATGCGGTTGGTGATCGTATCACATTCAAACGGATAAGAGCTGGTTTACTTGGATTTTAGATGTTAGGTTTCTAAGACTTTAACAAAACAACACGGAGGCCAATCAAATGATTTAAACTTGTCAGCTGTGGCGTCACAACTCTATCGTCTCGATCGTCTGAATAATACCACTGACAACTGGATTTGCAGTGAACAAATTTTTGGTTAGAAACAGAGATACTCCCATGTTGCCTGTAATCTTGAGGCTGTTTCCTCACTTTCGCATGGAGCAATTCTTAGCACACCGGTGATCTTCACAACACTCTAGATTTCATCAATCGATTTTTTCAGCTTTCGATACACCACTGTAGGGACTGAGAAGGAGGTTCGGTAACAACGATCACCAAATCCATATTTAACAGCAGAATAAATGATTTTTTTGTCACTGACGTTGTGTGTCACCACCTCGAAATTCCTCTGTAAAATCCTGACATTGGTTACTTGGCCTCGCACAGAATCCATGAAATATTTTGACATAACATAGAAAGATAGAATGTTGCTTGAAAGATACGTAGTTCCGTCGACCGGACAGAGAACTCATTGGTTCCACTTACGAGGGGGGAGGGCTGTTTGGCCTTATGCATGGGGTGACTGCTGGCTCAGCAGACTCACTAACAGAAAGAATAGCATAAAGGTAATTGCGATGTGTTCTGGGATGCCTTCTGTTTCATGACTGCTGTTTGCCATTCGTTGTCTTAGAACTCCGTTAATGGTGTGATATACGTCGAAAAGACGTAACACCAAATTGGAGGATGACTCTTGATAGCGAACAGAAATCCGTCGACCCTCATTAGAGCTGCATACATCCGTCAGTTTTAGTGTTGGTGTGCTAAACAAATTCTGCTGACTGCACCATATTCGGCAAACTGCTTAGATAAACAGTAGTCGTTCAGTGGTGGACGAATTTGGTTATGAATCGTGTCATATGGAACGTTATGGACAGACGTTATATTGGTGACGAAAAAGTTTGCTTGAGAGGACTCTGGAGCACCCCTGGCATAGTTTTTGTTAAAACGAAACTTCGGTCTTCAGTTTTGTTACAAATGCTTGCGTGTGATGGTTTGCGGTGCGGATATGTTGACCGAAAATCTCAACAAACAATTCTAGAAGTAAAGCAGAGAGTTGTTTGGCACTTTGAGACCTTGGTCGACTTCTTTTTCATGTCGGTTCCGGGAAACTGGTTGAAAGTCTTGACAGTAGGGGATTTCATAAGATCAAATGCCATTCGAAGGTCAACATATTTACAGCTTGGACTTAAGCACGATAGAAAACCGCTTGAGGCAAACTGACAATTTAAGCTTGTTTATCTGCGTATATCTGTCTTCCATATATGTGTGAGTTCAAGTCTGTTATCCTTCGAAGATGGTGAATGTTCCACGTTCGAAGTTCAAGTGATTTTATCAGAAAAACGCCGGGACATATAGCGTAGTCACGAAAAACAACGGCCACTCTGTTTTCCAACCGTATAAATCTTCTTCCAAAAAAGGAGAGATACCGGTTATATTGATGGGCAAATTTAACACAACACTAGCCAAAATATTGTCCTGGGAATGTAAGAAAAATTGGTTGGTTCCGACGAAAGCAAGCCATCCGAATACGAAACCGAGAGGTTACAAGGAATCGAACATAAAAGCGATAGGCTCATTTGTATAAAGCATGACAAAACTTGATGTTATTTCATTTCTCAACTTTCTGGCAGTTATTTTAATGTTTAACATCAACAAGAAAAACCTTTGGAAAAATCAATAATTTACTACTCAGATTTCAATTTACAAACATGTTACTTTTACCAGTAATACGTATTGGCACACTGGTAGAATTACGTGCACTCCACATCGGCACACGTTTTATCATAATTTTCATTCTAAATTTGTTCATCCAAGCCAAACATACAAGCCGGGTCCAAAGTTTCCAAACGATCCTTTTTGTCTGTCTGTAACAAATTGTGGTAAACTCCTACTCCTGTCGGTTTGGTCTCAGTTTCCTGGAAATCCCTGCCTGGAGAGTGGTCTATATAATATAAGAGCATAAATAAACGGTGTTTATGTGGATCTGTCCCATTTGTGTGACAGATGTACTAGGATCTTTCCAGATTCCTGGCAGGAATCTGAACAAATTACCGGTAGCAGGGTAGAAGCGTTTACAGCAGGGTAGTCATTTTTCGGTAGATATAGAATCCCACAGTTTAACTGTAAGCAAGTGGAAGGAGAATCTCTGGAAGAACCTGTGGAGTTAAACCTACAAGAGTCGATCGAACCGTTTTATTGAAACACTGGTAGTAAAGAGAAGCCTGCAGAATTCCGCTGGAGATATCAGGAAATAATCGGTCCGCAATACGTTTCTCTAATTTGTACGCATTTAGCTTTCAGAGAAACCAAAAGCGGGTGAATAAAATGGAGATAAGTAATTTCAAGGAATCAACTTAGAGACCTGACCATCAAGATGCCTCTTTACAAGCGTGCGAATAGCTGCAAAGACGGACACATCCGGTGATGTACATTGTTGATAACAGTAGAACTCAGTCAGTTGATCAGACAGGAAGCGAAAATTAGCACAGTAGGAGATCTATTGCAATCCTCCTCGGGGGAACCTACACACCTTGCCAACTTTATACCATTTTATGAGAGTGACTTCAGTGCTTGTCCGGTCTCTTGAGAGAAACTAATGAAGTGAAACAATAAACCCAGCCCTCAGAGCTGCCTCAATATTTTCAGTTAGATGACTGGCGCACATCCCCACTTTTGTAGGCAGTATGATCGGAAGGTGCATCCGATCCCATGATTTTTCAAAAGCTTTTGAACCCTCTATAGTGGTGGCAAGTCTTCATAATGCACAGGCTTCATGAGGATATTTTTTGTGAACTTATCAGCTCTAAAATTATTATACTGGGTTTTTTCGAAGGTCGGCAGAAAAACGAACTGAGAACTCATTAAGCCCTCTTCCTTGAGACTGCAGCCATATCAACGATCAACGGTCGAATTAATTCGAACTCGCATCAAAATTATTACTTACCATGGGACCTGATATATACATAAAAAGTTAAATAGATAGACAGATAGATGGATGGATCACTAGATGGATGGATGAACGGATGTGTAGATAGATGGATAAGCAGATAGATAAACAGATATATGAACAGATGGGTAGATAGAATAACTAACGGTGGTGGCTTTTGTTCTGTTCGCCGAGCTTGGCGATTAACTTGCAATAGTTTTGTCCCATCCAAGCAGGCATCATTAGTGCGCAGTTAGTCGGGTTGCTCTTCTCTTCTTGCATGCGCTTATGTAGTCTGCAGAGTGCCTC
Source organism: Opisthorchis felineus (assembly GCA_004794785.1). Classification (NCBI taxonomy): domain Eukaryota; kingdom Metazoa; phylum Platyhelminthes; class Trematoda; order Opisthorchiida; family Opisthorchiidae; genus Opisthorchis; species Opisthorchis felineus. The sequence goes on along the minus strand of SJOL01006357.1, from coordinate 381,305 downwards.
TAGCCTGCAACGTGATTGGCTACTCATCAGTAGTCTTACTCAGGGTCTGATTGGTCCGTTCGCGATCTTTGTTACTTCGTGGTCTTCCACCCGAGCCTCCAACATTCCATGACACTGCCAGGTTGTTAGGTAGAGTAAGTACGTTACCGCTAAGTTAAATCAGTTTGAAAGGATGCCAGCGATTTCACGTCATATAATTAGCTCTACAAATGGGCGGGAGCTGTGGCTGTAAAAAGAGCAATAGCTACAAGAAACTACCCATCAAAACGCTCAACTACCTGTGATGTCGCTATCTTTGTATGAACTGAGGAACTTCTTGGTAAACAATATTGAAAATTTATATTACCTGACTACCTACTGCTATTTTACTGCCGAGGATGATAAATACTGACAAAACTAGCTTGTTCATTCAAGCGTACTTGGAGAAATTCGCATATTACATGCGGAAAAGGTATCAGGAGTTTCCAGGCCAGCATGTAAAATCGGTTTGTAGCGTCGTAAGGTTGCGGGGATTATTTTACACCAGAGCAGGAAAAGGTTGGATATACAAGCAAAAACTAGGAAACATGTAACAATAAACGAAACTGAAAAGAGAACCGTTAGAACATTTAAACTAAGTGGGGTTCGCAATACATATTGGGCGTTTTTCAGGGGATGTCAGTAGATCAGCTAACTGTATCTGTTGGAAGTTGGAATTTAGAGCTCATAATTAATTAACTGTTTCGGTAAAATCTTGGGACAAGAAGACACAAAAGAGCGATAGAATGATTCACTTGTTGAAATTTCATGGTATTGAAACACTTTCGTTAAAGAAGACAAGAATTCCATCAAATGGACCTTTGAAATGTGAAAGTTCGAAGTTCTACAATATGGAACAGCAAAGGGTGCAACCGCCAGAGTGCCTATCATGTGGTACCGAAAAGGTGCTTTTAAGTATACTGGTATTAAAAGGAGGCGGACAGGTCTGTCTACCTGCCTTTGTTGGCTAAATTAAAATAATTCAGTAATTTGTCGGGGAACAAAGGAGCAGAATAGACCGATTAAAGGTTATTTGTCCGAACTTTCCAGTCAGCTCTATTGAGAATGGACGGAAGTGAACCAGGGTAGGTAGGGTGCTGCGGTCATAGAAAAGAGGTACTTTGCGGCAAATGCCTCAAGATACGCTATTCTGATTGAGCTTCAGGATATCCAGATAGAAGAATACCAGACGAAGATGCAATTATCGGTAGCGGGGATTTCGGCCCGAAAATGCAGCGGTCATTGCTGGAAAGCATGGAAACACTGTACGGCTGTTTAATCTTTATTGGGAATCGCCAGCATTGCGTATTTTGCGAAACTCCAGGCTAGTAGCTTGAACGCAACCATTCGGCCCTGATCCGCAATTAGACAGGGTATAACATCACTTATTCATCAACTGCGGAATCCGCATAGTATGTTGACTGGCTTCTCCAGTGACGACTTCCCAGTTGGAAGTTTCGCGCGTCGAGTGAATTATTTTTTCTGAGCTGTGTAAGGCAACTGACCCATATCCGTGGCAGAGAGGAACTTGCAAAATCCCAGTAACGATAAATAAAATAGTCTAGAATAATTTATCCTTGCGCAAACCCTTCGGTTTAATGTGAGCGATGCTTTCGTTATTAATGGTCTGAACGGAACGGTAAAATAGTGGGAGAGTTGTGCAACCAAATCTGATTCGGTAAAACAAAAGGTCACAACTCCAGTTGGAAGAAACTGGAATAGGTGACGACAAAACACCCATTGTCTGAAAGAGATTCTGAACAACGCCACAAATTCCAAGGCCACACATCGTTGAACACTGTACAATAACTTGCAGCTGAGGGTCTTTGTGTTTCTCTCCCACGTACCAACCAAAAAGGCCAAATTTATCTCGTGCTTCAGCCTTCAGATGAGGCAACCATTTGGAGCTTAATGCCTTAATGGATTTACTTTCGAGTGACTTTTCTCAGCTTGTATTTGTTTGTTTGATTGTATGGCCAATGATCCTTTGTTGAAGAACAGTTTGAAAGATGTATTCTTGTGCTCACACTGGGATTATCCATTGACCATTACTCATTTGGGTTGGCAGAATATCCGTACAGTTTCTCAGTTACGATAATGAAAAAAACCCTACAGAGTCTCGGCTTCTTATTCAGTTACTGGTTGTTTCTAACCTCGTAATAACTAATATTAAAAACATAATATCCGTTCACCTTCCGCACGTGATATTTAGAATATTATTAGATCTGAGGCGAATGAACGCTCAGGGTTAATGTTTTTCGAAACTGTTGGTAGGCTGTTGATAGGAAATTGGTCACAAGGCGCTGTAGGGTTTGGCAATCAGTGTTTTGGAAGCCAGTTTTTTTGCCACTTGAGAAATGAATGAACAAAGAATCTGTGAGTAAAAGAGAATTAATTTTCTCACTTGAACATGACAGTAGGATTGTCCTGCCCCAAATATCAAAGATCGCACACCTTTTGCGGATGTCAGTTTGATAATACCAGTTGGCCATGTAAAACTAATTCAAGTTGAGGAGGTCTTCTGATAAGAATGACACTTTTATTGTGCGGTGCAATCATAATCCATGTAGGGATTTAATAAGTTCAAGTTCTCTTAAACTGGAATTTATTGTGGTTCACGATTTGCTCAACTTATACACTCAAACGCATTGAAATATTGCGAAATCTTCTTACCCAGCTTGAAAATTTTGTTCCAGGAAGACTAAAAGGATGGCTGCTTAAGATGAAAAAAGCCGGAAAGTACCTTTCAGGGGCTTGAAAACTACGGGATCTGGTTCGATCATGCAGCTTGAGTGATCTTGGGGAATTTAACCTGTCAGCATGTGTTGACATCCGTGCAACAGACAGCGACAAAAGAGATATAATTCGGAAGATGAACGTCGAATACTAAGCAGGATTACAATTCTAATTACTGCGTTCTTTATAACCAACTCTTGGCATGGTTTATCTGAGTAAAAATTGTGAGAGTAACCAAAGAATTTTGATGAAATACATGCAATAACTCTACGCAAAGCGGAGTGGGTTTTGGCCTCATGACAAATAAAACAGCCTTCAGTCGATTAAGAAAGTTAGAAAATTTGCCACTCAGTTAGGCCGACAAAATAACTCGGGCACCGCTAAACCGGTGCCCATTAATTACCCGCTGAACATAACAATTTTAAGCTGAAAAGGTTTCGGTAGTCAATTGACCTTGAGTTATGTGAACGAATAAACTTCACTGAAAATTGTGACTGGCTCACAGGTTGGAAGAATGACCGCATTTGTTTCGATTATTAGCTTAATGTGTTATAAATATGGTACCTGGCGAGACTGCATTAAATGTATCCTTATTATAATTTATATATTTCATTCGTACTACTTAAATAGGCAAAGAAAACACGTAGTAAACCACTGGAATAGTCTGAATACACCTTATGAGAGAATCATTGTCTGCGAAGATGCAGAAAAGTCAACAGTGAACTTTTATAATGGGACCACGGTATGCTTCATACATTTGGGGAAATATTGTGCCACACTAAATTTTCAAGGATTCTGGACCATACTTTAGTTTTCGATGAGGTACGGGCGTCCACGGTCAAGTCCCACGCAACTAAAATTTAAATACTACTGACCCTGATCGATCGTGATTTCATCGGTCGCGAGGCCTATTGAATCCAACATTCACATCAGTAACTAAAGGACATCGTCCGAAATCTGGTTAGGAAAAGTTTGCGCTGGTGTTTAGACTGTTTCCTTAGAGGAGTGATTGATATTCCCATAAAGCAGAAATAGAACTAAGTCAAATTCCTGGGATGACGCTAAGTTAGGTGTGATTTCAAACATGGGACATTTTTGGGTGTGTCATGTCTTAAGTATGGCAATAATGCCAAAGTTTTTATCGGTGAACATAGTAGACACAATGCACCGGTCACAAACTTGTTGAATTTGTATCAGTTTGAAAGGCAATGAAACTGGATACGTTTTCGTTAGCCGTTTGTCTCTGTGAGACCAAAAAGCTAAACGTTTGACTTATGGAACGCACGTTTTTATTGACAAAGAAATCTATACCTGTTTTCCGGTTTAGCCGTCATCTTGATACACGTCTGAGTTTCTTTCATGCGTTACGTGAATGAACAGCTGTAAATTACACACGACTCAACCCGTTCGAGATGATGGGAGTGCTTAGTCTAAAAGACTTAAAGTTTTGTGTACTTGTAAGAAAAAACTTGTAGAAAAGGGTGACTGATTAATATGGAACACCAGTGTCAAATGAAACTACCAGTAAATGATGGTTTGCAAATGGCATGCACCAACAGAACAAGGAATGTTCAATTAGGGGAACAGAAGTAGAAGAACGGACAATGCGAATCCCCTACTCAGCATTGGAACCTGTCGCCTGCAGTCTAAGTAACCACTTTACTTGGTTGAGAAGCAAATCCAACGTGCCATTCATTTGCTACCAATGTGTGTACCATCTGTCCCTACTGATTTATTTAGGAGTGGTACGAGAAAAAGTCGCCTATTTGTCTTTGATAGGGGTTCATTATTTTGACAAGTCCTGTAGTGAGAAATGAGTCACAAATACCCCCCCCCTACTCACCCGGAGTTCAACGGAGGTGAGTATCAGTTTGACTGAAAATTTGGGTAAGCTCAATGCAATAAAAACTCACTCAACAAGTGGCTGAAATTAAGCAGTAGAATTGCTTTTGGATGCTTCAAAACAAAACGGCTCAGGAATGACTTTCAAGTAAATGTTTGTGTAAATATGACCTGGAACTTAGGGGCTGTCCAGCATTAACGTGTGGAAAAATTTCTACACACCGGCGAAATGGCTGTCTTCAGTCGAGTTCAACTCAGTCTTAACTGAGCTAGACACCACCATTCCTTAAGCCCTCTAATAATCGTCTTTTCGTTCGAACGACATATCACCTCTGTTTAATTCACTTGAAAAAACAATGCCGGACTCTGGTATTAGCTCCTTGTAAGTGTGTTTCCAAATTGGGCGGTAGTCTAATTTCCTTGGATCTTTGTTGAAAGAATCCTGTCTCGTACTCAAATTGAACAAATTTTTTCTCTCGCGTTTACTATTTACATCATGCAGTACCATTCTCCGACCAAATTTTTCCGTGTTTTGCGTTCAGCAAACCGAATGGCTTTGCCCAGTGAAGACCGTTAACATGCTATCCAAGCAATGAGGTGTAATACATTATTGGCAGCACTGAGGAAGAGAGTACATATGTTTGTGACCAGCGCCCACAGTCTTCTTTTCTAGGATGATTATCTGCAACTAAAAATGTTGAAACTCCGTTATTACGGTCACACCTACATTACGAAATCGGAAGTAAAATGTGGAACAAGGGTAATGCAAACATTGTCAAGATTATTTCATGATTTATTCCCACCTTCTTCCAAAAGCAGTAGTCACCATCTGTGGGCAATATCTTAGGGCAGACTTGGTGTCACTGGAGTATTTCGTTTGTCAAGGCTGTTTCTTCATTTTTATTTTGTCGGTTTGGCAGAATGCAGCTTCACAAAATCCTCGGAATGTGTAGGGCTTCTTGTTACGTTTTTAAGCAGATCTTAAGTACGATCAGAATGTAAGCGCTTGTGGGTCAGGTCAGGAGCATGAATGATGTATTCTGGGCGATATCCTTTGAATAGCTTACGCCTTTGAAATGTTTAAGCGGACACAAATTTTCTTAACTTGTGCAAGTGGAACAATTTCGGAGTGAGATGTTTTGTACTGAGGGTAAATGCGTTGCCACGCTTGTGCGTGACTGACATGTTTTGCTGGAAGTTAACTTGCAGAAGTAGGTTTGCACTTGAACACTGACATGCGCATGATAAAATTTTGGATCATAGCGGTTCAGGTAGTTATTATGATAATCTTTAAGGAGTATAATACAGAAAAATCCAGAACAGACGAACCTGCCCCTATGCCTCGTCAGTAGTCTAATCCCTATCCAAGAATGTGATTATGTAAAAATGCACGGAAAACAGACAGGAAGGAAAACTCATTTCTCAAGCTATTGCATAATTATGACTTAGAACTTTAGATCATAAAATAGCTTAAAACCATAGAAAACTTCTAAAGACGGTGAAATTAGGACTTATTAAATACCGGTAGTTTAAATGCTCATATGTTTGACATTACCTGAGTGGAACAGAATATGGACCCTGCGTTCACCTCTATAAGAGTGGAACTAAAATTGGTTGAGCTGAGGTGCTACACTTAAATATTTGAGTCGACGACGATGAGCTCCATATACGCATTTAACACAATCTGCTAAGAGACCAGCACAAATTGGTTAAAGGTAAAAATAGATGCCCAACTCTGTAGGCGTGCTCTTTACTGCAATATTATCCAGAATAAAACTGTAATAACAAAGTGGGCTTTCGAACATTCTTGAAGGCTTCTGCATCAATCTTACGGGAATTCCTCACTGGTGGATGGTTTTCACGGGATGACTCCATTCTTTGATGCAATATTTATCACCTTTTTAAAGTTACCGGGAGTACTTGCAAACAAGACAAAAAAATAAAGGCACATTGCACAAAATTCTACATAATGAACCTTTTTTTCGATTTTTAGACATTCCAATGAGCAGCTTGATTACAGTGGGAACCCTGGTGACTAGAACTGATAACTTCACTGGATAGGACTCAGTTTTGATTCTACACTCACTCAAGTCAATCTTCACAACTAAGCATGGGGGTTACTAAATACGAAATGTATTACAGCCGTTCTATAAATGGATGATAATGACCGGTCAACAAATAAAACTACCTTTATTACGCCTAAATAAAATAAATCTGTCAGACGGGTTGCGTACGTGTCGAATATAGCTGATATTCAGCTGCGTGTTATCTTTCAACCTTTTAACCGAACATAACATATAAACGTTGCTAAACAGATCTGCCCATTAGGTGGGAATATGTGGCATATTCGTTTGGAAGACTGAAATAAGGTAACAGCAGCAGCGCTGTCCAGGCTTGCGATAAGCACTGGCTTGTACGGCTTCAGGGAAGTAGCCGGGGAAAATATCACTGCGGAAACGCATAGCATCGCAGCTATTCCATCCCACTACTTATACTGAGCAAGAAAGGCGAAAAAACGTGTGGCGATAGCGGTGAAATACAGCGTGCTGTACAACATAAACAAATGAATATGTTAAAGGCATACAGACCTCTCGTTGGTGTGCGTCAGCTAAGATGCACCCAAAGGTGAGACAGTTCACAGAATCAACAGCAGTTGTCCTTTAAAAGGAACTTGGCCAAGGATAATGTCAGTTGGATCTCTGAATGTTACGATTTGAACTAGGTTACAATCAATCGTTAGTGTGAATGGCTCCGGAAACAGGATTCACGGTCAGAAATGTATGAACTACCGAATGCCTGAGCGCAGGAGTAAGTCAGAAGCAATTTGCATGAATCAAGATGCGCAAGATGCCCACATTATTGTATATTTGACGGAATAAGATCGATGGTAAACTAATATAGCCTGTTGAGAGGTGTCAGATGGCCTAAGAATGATGGCGCAACAACCGGATCCAGCAAATCTTTTAAAATAATAGAGCCCTGATGTCATCTATTATTTTCCCAGGTCCAAAGCCAAAAATACAGCGGTCTAACTCATTGTCGGAATTAGAAAGGTTGGAAGTTTGAAGTGAGGACTGATTAATCCACCAAATAGTCACAAACGGCTCAGAGGAGCAGAATGACAGACTCAAAGGAACTCGCATTGGCTGCCACAAATAAAATTAGATTACACTGCCACCCTGTGATCCCTATGCTAAGTTTGTGCGATTTGACAGCATACTACATCAGTCCTATAAGAAAGCCATCAACAGACCTTTTAAGTGTCGAAAGTGATGTGAACAGCGATACAGATATTCTATTACGTAAGTAGGGCATTCGGTTCCTTTGGCGGGGGATGCAAACTTAAGTCCCAGGTTTAGTTGCTTCCAGATTTTTCCTTTGGAACTGTAACATCTGGTAGTTTCCTGTTTCTAAGGAAGACTTCTCGAACGCAAGCGATGTATTTGTGAAAAACTGATCAAGAAGGATCTAAACTTGTATCTTTGCTGAGGCAAAATTAAAAAAACCTGCTTCAAGGAACTACTGGTGCCTAGGATGCAAACTCTTGAGAGTCTTCTGGAAGGTAAACGCATGGTGTTAAGGGGGTTTGGAGTGTACTGAACGTTCGTCCAAAGTTTATCAACAATTGCTGGCGTTGAAAATGGTGTCCGGTATCCGAAAAATATTGTATGTTGCAAACAGGTAGATCGATGGACGAGAGTTAAGTTTTTCGTCACAAAATGCACAATATCCGAGCATCCTCAAAATGCATTTTTCGTGTACGATCGGAGCTAACGGGCTGTTAAATGTGGTTTCAAGGTTATTTAGGGTTGTTTATCACGCACATGAGTTTTACTCAGGGGTGATTAGCCAGCAGACAGCAAAAAGCCCAAACATTTTTGGAGCTGTTTTCGGTTTTGCTGGAAAAATTTTCCTCCAGTGACCTACGTTCGTCGTCTTGCCACGCCTAAATATTTGAATCCCTGGAATTTTTGGCACGCTTGGTATGCGTAAATATTCTTTTTCAATGGGAGAACGTAAAGCCAGACGGCATTAGCTGCTAACTAGATGAGGATTTATCATGGTAGGCCACAATTAAGGAAAATTCACGTAATTTCTCGGGAGAAATTATAAGATATCACATGCGTTACTTCGGGAAAAGAGATTTTACGTGCTGCCATCCAGTGATGGAATAAGTAAGTAAATAAATGCGATAAGTATGATTTACACTTATTTTTTGAGCCCGAAGTTGGATTTAAAGGCCATATGGGGTGAACGCATCCAAACATTTGGAGTTCTGACACTTCGCTTTGTACCGTAAGCAACAGACTAACATGCACATTGTCGATTCTGTCGGATATCCAGTAACGTATATCTAAAATATGTACCATTGTCTCTCGACAAAGTGGATGTTTTCCTGCCCAAAATGTGGAAAATGTGAGCACACAGCGACCAATACTTCATAGAGTTTCTGAAAAACTACCAAGCCATCAGTGAGTATACCACTGTTCAGGGTAGGCAAGTCTGGGCTTCTGCATCAAGTTATTCACTACCTTAGTAGTACGATAAATATACTTTGAACAAAGTCAAAAGGTGGCACAAGTTTAGTGCTGAAGCCTGATTGATTAGGTGACTGAAGGCAGTCTTAGTCATCACCGAAGAATGCTGTCACTGCCACAGGGTAGCCAGTGAACAGTCATAAAAAAACTGGTAGCAGCGTCTTCACGCTTCTGAGAGACTTTGCTTGAAGACAAGTTGAACGATTTCTGTGCTGTGTTGTGATATTTAAAGTTGAAAATAAGATTAAATGACGCACATTAGTTCAAAGTCTAAAGAGTTTAAGAAATTAACCGCATGTTTTAGTGATTAATAGGTTTGGTTAGTTTTGCCAGAGTACAAATGGTAAAACATGGAAGGTACAGACTTCACTGATTGGTGGTAACTCAGGTTAAGGAAAAGTATTTCATCTGAACAAATCTACCATGCTAATGCGCGGTAAACGAAGGGCCTGATGTTTCCATCAATGTACCCACATTGGCTGGAGAAGATTTCGTCTCGCTGTGTACGTGCAACTAATGATCCCTACTTCGCAATACACGGTTGGAAAAATTTGTATTCCGGCTATGCTGGATGCCGGAGCATAGTTTTTTTAATCGTATTTTTGGAACAACATTACCAAAACAGAATCATAAAACGTGACCTAAAGTTATAAGCCATAAAGGAACGAGTAATTACAGTTGAACATAAGCCTTCCAGTCCTAAAGTATCAAATAACCTTGAAGCGACTCTCACCTTTTTTAGAAGACACTACTTATGACCTTGAGAGCGCCTTTAATTCAACCCAGCTAGAAACGGTGGTTTAAACCAGGACCGCCATGTTTGTCTGTCGAAACACTACACTCAGTTCTAACAACACATACAGCAAGTCAGTTGCAGTGGCCGTGAAACACACATTGATAGCTTTGAGGAGAAACTGCAAATATGGGCAAAACGCTATCCGCCTAATCGAATTCTGGGGCTACCAGTTGGGGGCGATTTATAGGTCACCTCTACAATCATAAGACTTTCGATCCAGTCAACGTAAGGAGTTGTCACTATTTCGTCATCCAGAGCTGTTACGAGATGTAGCCACTCATAAAGACTCCAGTTTTTTGGAACATTATTGTTCAGTCGGTTGTTGAACACATACAAAGGACCTGGAAATCCTCTTTAGCCTGCCCTTATTCTTTTGACTGAATTGTTTCAAACGAGAATTTTCACGTTTTACCCTTGTTTAGTGCTTTAGCAACGAGGACCAAAATAGGACTGTTAACGCCAGTAGGCCTCCACCTGATGCCATTTCACACATGTACGTGCTTACACAGATATCGTGGGACTTACTCTAGTAAGATTCCGTAAACATGTGACTTGGATTCCATGAGGGAAGAATAAGCGTACAGTGGATTCACTTACGAGAACGATTCTCCATTGAACTTTCCCAAATCTCCTCAAACTATCAAGAAGTTCCGTAGTGCATAATTTCGTTGGGTTCTCCGAACAAAGACATAGTAACAGTTAATGATCTGTTGACCCATAAAACAAGTCTATTGTCATAATGATTAAATTATGAATGATCCGACATTTGTAACGCTGGGTTTATATAACGATACTGCTGTGGAATATGCCAAACTTTTGTGTATGCTTTCTTGCCTATTCTCGAATGCAGTACTTGGTGAAATTTCTGGCTTCCCATGACTTATACTGAAGTAAAGCTGAAGCGCAAACGCGTAGGTAAAATATAACGGAAATAGCAGGACCAAATGACCCTGCTCCGATTTATTTTTCGGATAGGGCTTCTCCTAAGATCGGCGCTTTGGCCAAGCGAACAGTTAACTCCCCAATGGCTCGAAGCACTTTGTACGACCTGGTAGGTGCCCGTTAAAAACTGTAGCGATTATGACCGTATAAAGTCGAATACACTGGTTGTCTGCAACGGCCACTCTTTGCAAGTGATGTCTGTCCCGTAAAAGGTTCACAATAACTTCCTGCATCGTCTCCGAAGAAAACCCAACAGCCCCGTGTACAGATACTTGAGCTTCTATCCCTGATGTTTCTAGGGAAAATATTTTGCGCGTAAAGGCGTCCACGTCAAATACAGCATGGATTTCTTGGGTTTATTTGCTCCGATGAGCAACCTAGAGATTATTCTTTAGTTCATCAAATCAACCACTGGACCTCATCGGTCTGATGCAACAGATAGCAGTACATTTGTACTATGGTTGACAGTGCAGTTGTTTCTTAAGGAGATGCTGCTCTAAATTTGAAATAAAAACTGTTCGTTATACAGAGGAGGATTTGTGCAGAGGTAGGCTCAGTTCAGGCATACACCGAGAGAAGGCGTTTCAAAGGCGGTTCTATCCATTGTAGAGGACGTTTTCTCTTTGGGGGACTTAAGACAAGTGTTGCAGCTAAGGTGATCGGTATCACAGTCTAGCCTTGAAATCTACCATCACTTAACTATACAGAACACTCTTTTAACTGACCGCTGCAACTCCAGATTGACTGGGTAATTTACTGACTTGCATCCATTGTTTCATATGCCTCCAAAGCCCTGCTCTTATCTGTTTTGTGGTCCGTTGTTCTCACTTCCTCAGTAACTGTGTCAGAGTAGTTATACTTGCTGCCATATACCAAATATTCAGTTCAGAAGCTACAGAACATTCTCAAAGTAGATTTATCAGACTGAAAGATATACAAGTTACGAAATTTATCCTCTATCTGGAACAAAGAGTATCGATTCTGGATTGCGTTTTGTCTTCTGGTGGATTGAAGAGCACAACTGTTGCCCAAAAATGTAATATTTTGCACAGTCTGTTCTAGAAAAGGTAGGAGCTATTTATTTAAATGTACTTGAGTATTAGGCAAAACAGCCGCCGAAGAGTGGAAAGGTAAACTAAAAACAATCCTCACAGCCACGTGTTGGCCCGGTGGTCTTGAAAATTATAATGATGGAAATTTTGTGACTGCTGAAATGCCATTGCCATTTCGTGATTCGTTTATTCAATATTTTGCCAAAAGTGAGCTTACTTATATTTCTCCGTCTAGGGTTCCGAGACTGTGTGATCTATCAAGACCCTGCCAAAACATGTTCATAAAAAGGTTCTAAATTCCATTTCCTCATATCGGTGGATACTCTAAAAGTAGGACAAACATACTCGAGTACATTTTCCGCAGTTTTTGTTTGGGCACGGTCACGTAGCATGTAAGTGTTTGTCGCAACTCAGGCAATAAGATTCGACAAATTTCACTGGTATTGCAAAACTAATCTGGCGTCACTCCTCCTGAGAACTACCCTCATTTGTGTTTTTTCTCATGCGAAACGGGACAAGATCGATACTGAGTCGCGAGTGTTACGTTTGGCAAAAGCGATGTTTGAAGAATTTCCCGTTGTGCAGTTCCATCGGTACACATTTGTAAAGAATTGTTTCCATAAATCACTGCAGGAGTACTATGTAGACAACTCAAGTCAAGTTAAGTAAGCTTTATTCAGCACAGGGTGGTGATTTGTTTGTGCTGGCTAGATTGGTTACAAAGACAGCAAGTTAAATGGATGCAACAGAAGTAAAAACAGTTAAATTACTGAGAAAAACGCGAGTATGAGCCGCGGAAAGAAAAAAAGATTGAAAATTGGATTGTTCGACCAATGTTTAAGTAGCTTAGACCGGGGCATTTGCTGTTATACATCCATAAGAATTTTCAACAGAAAAGTAGTACAAATCACAAAGAAAGTTTAGTATTAGTAAGCTTAGCCTCTGAGCGCAATTTAAGGGATGGGACACTCAGCAAGAAACGTTTTTCACTTTGGTCGGTGAAAAATTAACTAATGAACAATGAAGCCAGCGTGGAAGACAGATGCGTGCGCTTTATGTCTTCAGAATAAGACAACACGAAACACACAGATTCCTAAATCTTGAAGAATAAAAATAAAGCCTCTTCATTTCACTGGAAACTGAGTCTGTATACACAGAACAGGGATAGTTATCGGATTTACTAACACCAAAGTACTGGGCGGAATAAATTTTGAAAATGAGGTGAATTTTTTCATTACTATCACGCAGTTCAAGATGTACAGACTAAACAATCTGGAATTCTCCAAACAAACCATTGTTTTTAACAGGATGATTGCAAAAGTTATTTGTGAAAAGCATAGAAAGTGTGACGGAATATCGTTAAGCATTTTTTAAGGAAAATGATTTATGCCAGCGGACTCCAAGCATTTGACCTGTGGACAAACACAAGCTAAACAACCAGCAACTGGGGAGGAAATGAGAGCAATAGATTCTTTCACTAGGACAGCAGTGTGCGTTGAAGTTGAACCGCACTAACTCCTTGTAGACAGTAGCAGTATAGTAGCATGGTCGTACTAGTAGTATAGTAGTCGCATAGTAGTAACATATAGCAGCATCTAGTAGCATATAGTAGTGGCACGTATATGCTATGCATGTATATGCTATATGCATTTATATATATATATATATATATATATATATGCATATAGCATATGCATATGCTACATGCTATAGCATATAGTAGTAGCATATAGTAGCATATAGTAGTAGCATGGTCGTCAGTCGAGTAGAAATTGGATGAGTTTCTGAAAGAGGAGTAGATACCAAATGAGTTGTAAAAACTCAAAGCATTCGACTGGATTTCCTGCCGTTTGGCAGAAAAAAGGCGCGGAATATTTCACTGTTTTCTAAAGTGTTATCATTAAACATTCCGCTTGAGCTAAGCATCTGGAGTGTAAAGTGGAGGTTTTAAAGACAAGTCACAGCGTAGTGGAATAAGATACCATAATCCGATATTTCCGATTTATATAACCAATTGAATGCGAGTCAAATGCAGCATCATTTGGGTCCACTATCGTGTCTTCTGATTTGTGTGTTCTTGGGATCAGTTGGCAGTTGGACGCGACCAACTTGAAATTACTCTGAAGTTGAGAAATTCACGCGCGACTTCAGCCTGCGGATTGTTTTACTACCAATCGAAGTCACTTAGTAATGGATCTTTGAACCGATACTTCGAGTAATGACAAAAGTTAACTAAACCTGAATTGGACTACAAAAATGTAAGTGCAATTACAGGGCTAGATTTGATTTTAGATATGAATAAGCAAGCACCATCGAGCTCAAACCGGTAAAAAAGATTTTTCCTTGAATTGGAATGCCAATGAATACCGGGGTGATTTTCAACAGCTGTGCTAGCCCAGAGGGTAGTTTGGAACCCGCACTTGGTCAGGGCTTTCATAACGAATTTCCCCTTCTATTGCCTATTGCCACGACAATAAATAAACAGCCCTTCATAAAAAGACCACCCCTAGATGAAGGCCACTGACTGCGCTTTGTCTGCATAACTCTATCAGAACACAGCCCGTAATTCATCATCAACTCTTCCTACCCAATTGGCCTTTGGAAGAGTTGGGTTAACCGGAGTTTTCCCAATTCCTATCACCAATAGCGAAATTTCCGTGATCTTTTGGTGAAGAAAGTTATATCAACGTGTCATTTTTGCAAGCCACATTTTCAGGCAACTGATTACATGTTGCAGGCGAACAACAAAAGCTACAAAATTTTCAGAGTAGTTATCTCTTCTGACAGTGAAGTGTGTTTATATGCATTTGCAGTGCCGTAATAAAGATGAGAACACTGGGAAATACAAGCAAGTGATAGATCATTTTGTCCCGGAGTGTGACTGCCAGCTATCAGCCAACTGTCACTGTCAAACGCAGCGCATGATATGTTTTCTGGAATGCTCATTCAATCAGAGATACGAAAACGGTACAGTCTGTGAGTCTTGAAATTGTGATTTACCAAAAATGGCATTTTGTTGACGAGCCCATAGACGATCTGCTGTTTCTTCACTTTTTTAGTGCTAAAGTCGCGTTGGCTAAATATTGAAGATTTTCAAAGAATTCCTCTACACTTGAGAAATGTTGTGAAAGGGGGGAGACTTATGTCCGGATAGGACAGGGCGGGTGACAAAGAGAAAATACCAGTTTCGTCGTTGAAACGGATTCGTAACAACTTGCGAGCATCAACAGCTGTTTTTGTTGTAGGCCAAATTTTATAGTGCGCGAGTATGTAATGTTTCGTTATTATCACAGACCAGGTCCAATCGGTCCCCAGCATGATATGAATGGATATGTACCGATGAGCATGTTTCGTTTGTAATATGAGCATCGAAAAGTTTTGGTCCCGTACTTCACAAATGAACATTAAATGTCCAAATATTTCATCTAGTGATCAAAGTTCTTTGGCGTGCGTAGCCGAGAATCAAAAAGAATCACGCTGTTTGAGCCCAGCAACAGCTTCCATAAGTTTTATTCTCAGGCAAACTCACTGTTTAAATACTCACTGAAGAAAGTAAAAGACAGAAGCAATGGATGAATCTGTGCATCCCATGAATAGGACCGTTGAACGCAAATTGATCCGTTCTTACCACGAATTGTTCTCATGTGCGGTCTGGCCCCATGCGGCTTTGGCATTGAGCACTTTTCCTTAAATACAACGAGATACTCACAAATCGCAAATCAATGTACGAAAATGCCCTGGATTTAATCACGTTTCACAATACAAGCAATTCTGAGAAGCAAGCTGGTGATGAACAAGCACGGCAGAACCATTCTAAACAATAGAAGTTGCTTACTGCAAAACAATAACTCACCACATTTAGCCAATAATCAGTCAATTAAACCAATGCCTATCAATTAACTTGATTCGCAAAGCATTGTTTCAGAGAACGTAGTTTGCAGGTTAAAAACTGGTGGGCTAAATGATCCAGTTGCAAATGCCACGAGCTATGCCCAAAAATGAGAACATTTCACGTCAGGAATAAGAGAAATTGGAGCACAAGAATTAGATCACAAGAACTCAATGTAGCTATAGGAAATTGAACAGCTTACTATCTTTGTAGTGTCTCTTTTGATGCTTTCACCGTGCTGTTTTATTCTAACTGTTGTATGTGACGCTCCCACAAATAAAGCTATGCGAAAGGTAATCGATTTTCAATTTTTACTTCTCACCAAACCCTATTAAGGCGGCAAAGTTTTTCTTCTTCTCTAACTGGTTACAACCGATGTTCTTGAATCCTACTATATGGATCAACTGTACACATACATGTTGGTTTCTGCAGGCAAAGTGGAACACGAGTTGATCTCTTTATTTAGACGTAACACACTACCCATAAGATTGCTAAAAACGTTCGACAGTCCATGACCGGATTCACCATTCTTTTTAAAATTAACCAGGTAGGCAGAGCCTTCGGGTCTTCGTCAACCCTGTGTTCTACTTAGACCAAAACTGGACGGAATTCACCAAATACTCTCATTTACGCACCAATTTGGTTTTGTCGGGGTGCCAATCTGAAGCCAGCTGAGTCACTCGTTTATGATGGTCATACTCAACTACAAGTGCTACACCAGGTTGCCTCATGCTTCACTTGCTACGATATTCTAGATACCGCAGCACATTGTCTACGGGTAACACACTACCCATAAGGTTGCTGAAAGCTTTTGGAAAGTCGACCATCGGTTTTGCTCTTTTTGGGGCTCTTTAGGAAAGAGCAGTTCATGAGATCCAGATAAGTCGCCCGTCAAAACCAAATAACTGTGCAAGTGAGAACATTTAGCGATATCATTATTTTTCGGAAATCGGAAGCCGGGATTTAAAGGAGCTAAACATACAAGACCTTGTTGATAAACATGCAATTCAAAGACAGTTTTGGTGGAAGAAGTCTTGTTCGAGTATTTATGGTAAGGTCCTACCATTGTTCAGTGTACTGTTTTTCCTTGAAAAGGAATAAGGTAGAAAAGCAGATAAAAAGAAGGTTGTGGCATTCATCGAACTGATTTCGCATGCTATTTCAAATGTAGTTACTAGGAGGTGAGAAAAATAGGGTGAATTTCAGAAACTTGGTTGAGTGGTTGCTCCAATAATTTTTATTTGAAGATCTCCAAATGGCACCAAGTTTCAGAGGTATGTAGATGAAACTGTTTAAAATTCTCATTAATTAGTTATTCTGAAAGACTGTCTTTAAATTTTGCTAAGTGAAACTGTAAAAATCCGCATTTCAAAAAACAGAATTGCAGTTATCATGGGGGCAAGTCTACTGGAACCAGAAATCAACAGTTAGTTTTTCAAACACAGGTTGTAAACAATGGAGTAAATTGTATGAGATTTTTCGCCGGTATCAGCTATTTCCCCCAAGGCTAATTGTTGAATCCCGCTTCTGAAATGTGCACGGAGTTGATGTGAAGAATAAAGAAAAAAGAAAGAGTAAACAAAGAATAAAGAAGAAACCTTTGCATTTTTGAAGGAAGGTGTCTTTCGTTCGATGCAAAGGGAACCATACGCCTTAGGAAACTATACCCGCTACCCAACAATCTGCAGTTTTAACCATCAAACGATAACCACTGACCAAAATAAAACTGCCAGGCTATCGCCATTGATATATTGAATGATTGTGAACCCTACGCGGTCCAATAGCGTCCTGCTTAGAGGCGACCATGGTGCCGCATGCCGACCTAAACCTGAGGATGTGAGATCGGCAAGCAATGACGTGGGGGCCTGTTGACAGTCACCAACCGATGGTAAGGAGCGCCTGTTTTAATTTGTTCGTACTAAGTTGTCATCAGAAAATCAACATATTTCTGGCACATACTCCCGCTTCCTCATTTGTTATTACATAAATAGAGATTGGACGAATCAGAAGAAAATTTGCTTAGTCTTATTAACTTTGTTTTCATTAACGTATGGTATGGGATAGTTGAATTCTTCTGGTTTCATATAGGTATTGCTCAAAACAAGCATTCATGGGAAAACGTTTTCGTTTATCCAAAATCACTATTTATTTAACCAAAATTCCTGACAGGGTTTTGAGAGCAACTGACGTTTTTTTGGAGTTGCATTACCTAATTGAGATGAGTCATCTGTGAGCTAGACTTCGAATGACTTCGAGCTCCCGGAAAATTATGTTGTTGAATTCTCATTAGAGATATGTATGACGCTGATGTCTCACGATATGAAGCAAACATTTATAGACTACTGCTTGATTTTCCAAGAAATATAGGATTATTTGTTCATAACACGTTTGAGCACGCAACGTTATTTTACGCAGGTAGTCTGGACATCCTCCAGCTGGTTGGTTGACTGAATTGAATACGGCTCACCAGACAATCGCCTACACATGCCAGCTCAAAGAATGAGCTTTGTCCTAATGTGACAAGTGGCTGCGTATCTGACAGATTAGGGTGTCAGTCTCACTAGGCAGAATTCAGGGAAATTGATTTGTGAAGATGTGTGACTGAAAAGGTTATAGTGGTTTCAGACTGCTTTTTGAGTCATATACGAGTAATAAAAATTAATAAACACACAAGAAATAAATCGTCTTATTGCTAACAGAAGCTTCAAAGAAGTTCGATAAAACTCGAGAAGAAAGCAGCATATATTGTGTTGTTTTGGTGTAAGCAGTAATATTGAACACAACTGTGTTTTACGAATATGTTACCGGTGCAGTCTTGATGATTTCGGATTGGAGGAATCCTGAGCTGTGGCCTCTTGTTTTACCAACATAAGCAGTCACGAAGTGCCAAAAGGGATTTATAAGCTTGGCCGGGTACATAGATAGAATTTGAAGCGATGTCAGTCCACTCCTCTGTAACTGTAATTGAAAACATTCCCTCTGCTTGCATGATGTACACGTATGAGCATACCCCCCGCAAAATCGCCCAGTGCAAGCTAGATTGACAACCGTTACGCAGTTTTAACAAAAAATGCTATCAAGGAGAATGCTGATGACTTAGTCTGCTTTATGGACATGGATTTCCGATTCCAGACGTTTAATTACAGCGAAAATAGAAGTAATCAGTGCGCGGATGATTTGACTTCGCCTGATTTGCAATCAAATTATACAGATCATTGAACAAACCAACGATTACCCAACATCAAGACGTTGCGTGTTCTTGCACGAGTTAGTCTATCCACTTGCGCTGACTGTAGCAACAGAATACATATTGTTCCAAACAACGTAGCCGTGTCTCTTCGGTGCGTCCTTGGAACCGCGGCCGTGTACGGCATAGTGTGTTATGAACTTTCTCTGAAGAGCTAGGATATCAATAACGACAATTGACGATATCTCAAAGGAAATAGTTAAAGCCAACTTTGTTCTAAATACAAAAAGAGTAAACTAACCTAGTCACTTCGGAAATGATCCGTTAGAACATATGGGTTTCGTGGGTCTTGTAGCCGCATCATTCGGTTGTACAATTCTACGCCTAAACTAGCGCGAGTATTCCGGTTGGTCCACACCAAAGAAAGAAGCAGTGAACTCCAAATAAGCAACCCTACCTTACGAAAGAATGAGACCGCTGAGCTCAAGATCCAATTTTAGTAGAGGTCACCAGCTGTGCATAGCATTTCTGAGTGCCACTAACCGAACTGTGAATATACGTCATACGAATCGGGGATTTTTCCACCCCACCAGCGCAGGTCAGATTCGCCAGACTTATGAGATCTGAACAGTTAAATTTGTTTGCATTTCATGTGGAGAGTTTGGATTATTCGACACACCGATCAATATCCCATTAGTTCCCTTGGCTTCGACGACCAGTTTACTCGCCTGATACTACCAAGAACGTAATACACGTTCTGCAGATATTCCGTGATTTATCTGTGGGCATTTACTGAGCTTACGAAACTGGAATCCATACCACGTCCCATTTTGTACTCCGTCTTCTCTGCCGGTCCGACCGCTCCAGCAACCACGTACTTAACAAGAAGCATTTGAAAAAATTGGCTCTCATTATATCTTTCAAAATGCACATAGCCTCAAGCATCCGGGAATTCGAATTGCAGTGATGTAGATATGACGTCAAATAAATGTAACTATCGGCTGCATATGATCAAAGCCAAATTAAGAGTAATAATGCATAGTGATTCATATAAGGTTTCGAAAAAGCAATCACGAAAAACATGTATATAAATTGTGTTATTTTCGCATAAAATAATGTCACTATAGCTATTAAACAGTGAGACGATTTCGCCGTGATTATCTTAAATCGTTTTTTCTCAGGCACTAATATACAATGAATGAATGTAAATGCAACTGAACACTCTCACGTCGCAAAGATTACCACTCGTGGAATGACGAATTAGACATTAACGTTTAAAGCACTACTGTCAGGAGCGTTTTTGGCGCGTGGCAAACTACAATCATTACCGTTGGAAATTGACCAGAAACCTGTGAATCCTGTGGATTAGCACATCAAAAACATAGTTTGCAGTAGAAAGAATCCTTGTCACTTTCTACGGGAAGGGATATTCTCACTCATCTTGCTTGCCTTTTTTGGGAAGAATATTACCGTGAAGAAATGGAATTCAATTAGTTTCTGAAGGCTGTCACTCCAGCTGAGGTAAATTGAAGCAAAACTTCTACGTTGCTGAAATCACATTTCAGTAGCAGTGGTACATTTTAAGGAAATATGTCAAAAAGAATTATGTAGTGATCGACAGAAGAGTTCCAACGCAAGTGATGGTGCGCATAGGGAACGAGTGAAACAAATAAAACCAAGTAGATCTGAATACAAACCGTGCCTTGAATTGTTCAGTCCAATTTTACCGATTCCATATCACACCGACCTCGTTTCTGCTTTTATAATAGATAATTTACACTTGGCGTTGTTGAAGTTTACTGCCATTAAGGGATTTTTATTTTGTCGGATGCTCATACGCGCTAACCAGTGAATATCTACTCGCCTGTTAGCACAGAGTAAAAACCAGAAGAAATTCAATGTGCTAGAACAAATCACCTCAAAAAAAGACATGTCTACGTATCCACTTTGAGTTGACCATTGTTCATCTGAGGGAACATAAGCATTCAATACAAAAATCTGCGTTGTTAAGGGCATAAAGGGGTCATTTTGAATTACCGGTCCTTATCTTCCTGAAACTGGATATTTGTTGCAACCTAATATTAAAATAGACGAAAGTGCAAGAATATAAATTTATTTTACGTCTACAAATCAAGTCACTAAAGCAGGAGACTTTTTTCAGAAAACTGAAACAATTAATTTCGGCTTCGGATATCGAGTCATGCCGCAGCATTTTCAAAAGCTTCCTGTCAATGACATCCTTGAGCACTTGCTGCTGTACTCACTAGACGGATTATACCTATGCCTGGAGCTTGCAGTGAAACCGCTGTCTTCGTGTGTCACGCTAAGGCGTTATCAGAAATGAGTTTTGTTTTGTCTGGCTGCTATCATCGCTCCAGTGCCTAGTGCCTGGACAAAGACTTGCCGACATTGAACACAACAGCTTTAGTGAAAACGAAGGCACTGTTTAACCTTGATCCAAGGCTGTCTGATCGGTGTTTAGTGGAGTTTGAGGGTCTCAGTAGTGTTCGGGCATTCTGCAATAATCTTCAGGAATCTGATTTTTCTGACATCTCTCCCTTTTGGCCGTTCAGCCTAGGATTATCGGCATGAATTAAGTTGAAAAGGTTCCACCAGTTTTCTGGCGCGACAGTTACGGTTGCAGCAATGGATCTATCTTGGGCGGTACATTTGAAGCAGTGCTGGTCTTTGGAGTTCAAAGCTTTTGAGCAACAGATTGAGGCCTAGTAACTATTATTCCACTTTTGGGGCATTCAGTCGGTCGTAGCTGATTGACATGCCGTTTCCATATCAATGACCCTACCTGGACGCTATAAATCACCTTACCGATTCTTTGGAGGACGAATCCAACAGTTCAGTTTCGGTGCCCAGGGTAAAAGTTTCTCACGAACACATGGTTTCCGGACCGGACCTTTGGTTCCCCTTCTGTCGGTGATTAGATACGCGTAATTGTTTGCAGGGTAGCGTCGTGGGTAAGTCTCAACCGTCTGTTCATCATAAGCTCCGCTGGAGAGCTACCAACTGGAGACTGCGGATTAGGAGTTGCTCCATAATTCAGCAGGGAAGTATCCAAGGCTTCTACCGAGCTCGCTTTCCCTTCTGCTTTTGTCAACGCGCGTCTAACGGTGTCTAGAAACCGCTCAAATTAACCGTTGGATTGGGAGTGGAATGGTGGGGAGGTAACATATGTGATGGCATGTGTTTGAACGAATTCATCAAAATGATGGGATGTGAACTGAGTACCACTGTTAGACACAATAGTTTCTGGGATAACGAATATTAAAAGCCACAGTTTAGTGATGGTTGCCATCGTTATTCACTCAGACATAACAAGGACTTCGGGCTACTTACTGAATGCATTGACAAGTATGAGGAAGCTTTGTCCGTTATTTGGTCCGGCAAAACCCACATGGATGTTTGGCGATGGTTTTTCGGGCTGTGACCAAGGCTGTGGTAACTGTCGGTTGGGTAAACTCTGGGCAGCTGCGCAACGGAAACAACTCCGGCATACTTGCTCTATGTACTCATCCATATGGAGCAAATAAACATAGCTGCTAGTGAGGGCCTTCATGCGGCTTATTCCTGGGTGTCCATTGTGAAACTGTGCTAGGACCCGGCGCGAAGTTTGGTGAGAACGACGATTTGGTCACCAAAGGGAAGACAGTCACTGACAACAGATAATGAACTTCATCGTTGAAAATGTTCCCGGAGTTCTCCTGATGAACAAGTTGTTTGCCAGCTGGATTGGTGGTACTACATTGTCTTCTGTAGTACGCTGTCAGTTTTGGTGGGCCGTGTCAAAATTCATGGTTAGTTGCCTCATGGTCTCTACACCATGGTCATCAGCTAGCTTTTCGCTTTAGCCTTAGCTTTTTCCGACACTGACTTTCCTTGTGCCCACGTCGATTACATCCTGAAAATTCGCGCATTTTATAGGGACACAATCGCACAAAATGCCATTCTCCGCATTACTAGCATGCAAAAGGGGGCTTTTGCTTCGTTCGAATTTTCCACCACGGGAGGTTGTCTAGAAGTCATCTTGGCAATATTGAAAGCAGAGTTGGATAATGGTCTCTCCAACATGGCCGTGTCGTGTTTGGGATTCAAGAGGCGCTGGCACTTCTGAGCAATGGACTGCAGCGTTACCTAGGGAGATTATTCAATCCTGTTTGATAGCCTTGCTCTGATATCACTCTCTGAATGCGACTGAAGGCCATGTGAAAACAGGACACTTGAACTGGTTATCCGTCACGCAAGATAACTTGCATTGATCCTATTCAAGATTGACTACCGGTATAAGCGCTATAGTCTTCAGATTCCTTTTTCGCTAGTTTCATACACTGGTAACGAATATTAAACAAAGACGAACGCTCACCGAAAATTGTTGAGAGTTGCACGGTCTTGGCAAAACTGAGATCTCGCGTGTTCTTTGGCAGGATGAATTTGGAATACCGTGTGTTCTGTTGTGCCAGGATTTCTGAGCAATAAGCACGCTCTCCAGGGATCATCTTTGTGCTTCAGTTCGACTTCGAAAATATCTTCGTAACGTCTAAACCACGAATTGAAGGTTAGACCAGCATCAGGGTCATAAAAGAACTCCCTGATGCTGTTGGCGATCGAGTCGACGGAATCTGCATATGGAGCGGAATTCGGTGGTTGAGTTTTAAGCTGCTGTGTCAAGGTTTCCACCAAACGCAATCGTGCCGCTTAAAACTGATTTTGTTATTGCAGCAGAATTTCTTTCAATTCATCAGCGGTAATTGTCATGGTTCAGTGGTTTCGGGTATTGCCAATCTGTTATATCTGACTGCTGTCCAAGCTCCAGTGCCTAGTGCCGGAAAACGACTTGCCGACAAGGAACACAACAGCTTTATTGCAAACAAGCGTGTGCGAAAGTACAACTGCCTTGAGCTATATTTTGATAGGCATTGTTTGACTTTGATCCACGGTTGTCTCGTTTTATGTTTTGAAGGGCACTGTTTGACCTTGATCCAAGGCAGTCTGATCGGCTTTTAGTGGAGTTTGAAGGTCTCAGTAGGTTTCGGGAATTCACCCTTTCTGATATTTTTGTTGAACGTTTGAAAATGTTTCATGAGGAACGACTCTCTAGGTGATGATGGATTAAACACCAGGCATCTATCCTAGAATTCAACAAGAGCACGAGAAAATACAGCCCATAACATTGCTACTTTTTGTGGTTAAATGGAGCATGATTTCACTGTTGAATTTCCGCCGCAGTGTCAAAGATAACTGTGACGATTGGTAAAATACCAACTGCTTCAAATGTGGAACATCTAAAAAACAGCCTCTGGATGCGTAAAAATCTGTGTTTCTTTTGACCGAAATCCTTGGGTTTAACATATAACTCCAAATGTGTTTTGGGCGACGGTACGTAGCCAACTGCTTTCCGGTGGCGGAGCAATACCCTTTGGTGAAAATGTAGAGAGCATGGTTATTACTGTTTCCGGATTACCAGCGTAAGTACGAGGTGGATAAAATTCGAGTCCCTAACTACTTTTGTGTCATTGAATTCTGAGTTATAATGCCAGTTGTATTCCGGAACATCAGATAATAAAGGTATGTTTTGAAACCCAGCGCGAAACAAGAGATTCGAGGTCACCCGTGTTATAAGATCAGTAAAAAATTTCTTCCGTTACTTGGAGATTTTACGTTGATTTGGACTCTATTGTTAACCGAGCAATAATTGATCTGTTATAAGTTTGCATGCAACGAATTGAATGACAACAAGTTCCCAATGACAACGATTACAACCCGATGCAGATCCCTTCGACCTGACATAAATTCATGGTTGGGTAGAGATACTGTACGCTTACTGTTAGTTTTCTGGGCTAAGTCTGCTTGAGGAGCTGGAATGGTGTGATTGTGAACACCTCTGCCCTGGGCATTCTTCAGCTCCGTAAGTGCAATTTTTCAGCTGGCTTTTCGGACGCTATTTGGGTAATCAGAAGAGATTGCGAAACGCAAGATGGCATTCTTGAGTTCTTGGGAATAAAATGCTGATAGTGCCTCAAACAGAGTGCAGCGCAGGGTGTTGGCGGAATGCTCTCGAAAACTCTGTTTGATATGTGTGATGTTCCTAAGGAAGCTGTCTCGTTACCGTTTCTATTCATATTCTACAGAGAGTTCTTGGAATCTGACGAACAGTGCACTCTAGCAGAATATGTGGGCGAGGCTCTATACCACTGGATGCCTACCTGTCAGGGCAGGACATACAGACCGCATGTCAGCGGACAGCTAAAAGCATCCAAATACGCAGATGGTGTTTAGTTGTTACCCCAACTATTATCAACGATAGCTCACTACCTCAGTTTAAACTCAAGAAAAGCACCTTGGTTCTGAGACTTGTTCTCATTTGACATGGCACAAACACGACGACAAAAACATCCTTAAAATTCAAAGGTCGGCTTATCCGGTATGGCAAATTTCTTTCCTAAACACCACCGATTCAGTTGTATGAGATTTTACGTTTACCACAGCCTTGTTCAAACCAAAGCTCCCAAAAGTGTACCAAAGCCGTGAAACCGGCTTTTAGCGGCTTTCTTGGTAGGTACTACAGTTTGATGACATATACATACCCGGGAACTTCTTCTTCCCAGACCGCCACACTCACATACAATAAACTGGCTCTAGGACCTTCCTATTCACTGTACCGTAATGCATTTTTAAGCATGAGAATCTGCAAGTAGAACGGTTATCAGTTAGTTTGCGCATCCGATGAGCTTAGAAATTCTGGGAACTATATGCGCATCCAATGGTTTCCACCGTGATGCCATCTTGAAATCCCTCTGTTTTTATTATCTCGGCTTTTACATTTAACTCTTGTGTGCGTCGACCATGCATATATTTAACCTTTTATGTCTCGACTAAATTGGTTTTGTCTGAAAACTTGACTGCAATGATAAATGAGGAGATGCTTCATCTGTTTTCTTCTCTGGTCTCTGTCCACCGGGCTTGAAATGTCAACTAAGCTGACCTTTTTGAGAATTCATTTGAGGCGTTCACGTATCCAATGCAGAACGTCAATGAACTTCTGGGTCATAAAGTTGTAGTGAACAGTGAAGACCAAAACGAGTGAACTACTTGTTTCTGGTGGAAATCTGCTCCATGGGTTCGGAGTTGTTGTATGTAAGCATTGGTGGTCAGAGCCAGTGACATGATAAGTTTGTCAGCAGCTCAATGATGTTCCTTGCACTGGTGCATTATCTTTAATGCTCTTCACCTCTTTCGTGGACTTCAGTGATAATGTATATCGAACATGTATACATCAACCACTGGAGTGACACAAAGTTTATCATGTAGCCCTACTCCTGATTGATAACTTTATGACATTCTGAGTGGCTTTACCGTACATGGATGATTTTCACCGCGGATGATTGTGACGATAAGATCACGGTAATGATAGTGACTTTGACTGAGGTCGGGTGCAAAGTCGGAACAGTTGGTATTTTTTAAACGGTGCGAAAAGTTCCAAATGTAGCCGAGTGGATCGTGCGCTGTCAGATTTTGACAGGCCTACCGCCTAGTGGCAGATGCCAGTCAACCGCTGCTTCTACTGGTCATCTCAATTTTGACCGTTTTACTCCTAACGAATGTTACCTGTGGTGATCAAAAAGTTGGATTTAAAAAGCACTGAATAATCATCCTTAGTATTTCTAGTTTATCTGTTATGCTTGCTGCATCAATCGATGTTTAACCCGTTATTGCGATTGACGTCATTCAGATAGGTTTATGAACTCGGATAGGAGAATAAGAACTTTCATCTTAGCATGAAAATCTGTGGTATCTCCAAAGGTATGTAGAACGGTATAAAAGCAATAAAAAAGGGATTTGGATGGCGTTGATTACTGTCAGGAAAAAATGGAACAGTCCTTACGGTTCAGGGTCGTCCTGATTAACAATATAACAACTCATGGTACCCTGTTTTACATCGCTTCTTTGGGTGAGTGGGCTTTTTCTCTACAAAACTTTGTGCACCACCGAATGGCATACTATACGTCTGTGTTCACTATCTCTGACTGGGTACAAATTGGTCCAACTACTTCAGTCTTTCGCCTCTCCGGAGACATTTCCTCAGATGTGACTTCTGGAACCAAGGTTAGCTGACTGACCATTACAGCCGGACATAATTCTAGGAAGTCAAAATCTTTGCCGGCTGATAGGGAAGTGATTGGATAATGACCAATGTAGTCATTAGGATTACACATACGCAATGTTTCTCATCTTATTTGCGATTGGCTAGATAGACGATGGCGACTAGTGAAATGCATTAAGCAGCCGGGTAGTGGGCTGAAACGTTGCATCAAATGGAATAAGATTCGACACCAAAGTCAAAAAGTATGATTCTGATTTTTTGTAAACAATTTTGCCAACCTATCGGTGGTCTAAAATTATCCAAACCTGCTGGCTTCATAATGTGAAGATATCTTGTCTGCTGCAGGCAACACACAATGAAGAATAATCCCAAAGCTAACAATTTTTATGTTGTTTTGTTCTAAAGAGAACCAAGTACGCAGACTGATTCATCACGCGTAGTGTTACAAAGCCTGTTTGCGTTTTGCAGTCTGCATCAAGAGCTGCGCAGACGTTACCCATACTCTGAGCCGCGAGAACAGCCAATCAAAACGGCCCCTACAACCATTACTACCGAGATAAATCGGCTCCAAGCCGTCATGTCACAGCTAAACAGCAGTCTTAAGAGAAGAGTCCGTGATCACAAACTGCAGCGCTTTACTTCGCGTGGTTGAGTTGATAAGAATCCCACCATCATCCTATGAGTTGCACAAATGAAAGAATAACTTGGACAAGATCACGTCAACACCCTTTTGCAAGTGGGCGACGAGCTCATTAACCAGTGATCATATCCCTCAAAATCAATCTGTTGCCTTTGTAATTCTGTCCGAAATTAATTCCGCGTGGAATTAGATACAAGTGAAGATTTGTTCTCATAGAGTTTGGTTACCTTCCAGTTTCACGTAATCCAGGAAGAAGGTAGTCCTGTCATTGTGGCAAGTTTTGATAACGTGCTTTGATAACGTACGATGCGGATGCAACATCAGCTAATTCGTCCTCCACCGTTTCATGAATTCAGACAACCAAGCGTGAGTACCCAAGATAAAAGCAGTGAAAATAACATAAAATAACTTTATTTGTAAATCGCAAACAGCCACCAGCCGTTTTCATTGTACTTGTAGACAAGGCTTTGTAATGATAGTTTTTGTACAGTTTTGTGATTTTAACCAGTTAATTTTGGATTCACTGTCGTGTGACAGGTCATGAACTACAGATGGAGATTCCCACTGACCCATGCAGTAAGTGGTGTGAAAAGTAGGATTCTGTGTGTAAACTTGGTGCCAATGAATGCCTAGTTAGTCTCAACGTGCATTCCAAATTCAAGTAAATGTTTCTGGGTTCATTTTAGGCTTGAGAAGTTTATCGTAAACTGTCAGGAAGAATCAGATGCGGGTGGGATACTTTTTTAACTGAGAAGATATGGCTGGAGTGTTAGGGGACAGTTGCATGTAAGATTGAACAAGATTGATTGAAAAAACAAACAAAAAACTAAATAATATATTTAACAGGACTCAGAAGTGTGAAATGGAAATTATTTTACCGATAAGACAACAGAATCTGAGCATTTCCCCCCTTGGGCCATACTAGCCCGGAGCAATATAAAAATCATAATTTTTCAACATCGCCTAGGGGTCAGACACTTTAGAGAAGATCGGACAAGCGCGGCCCCTAGAAACACAGACTTACCACCTGGATATGTTGCATCCATTCGTTTTGAAGATGTTGATATCTGGGTCTCCGAATCTGCCGAGGACTCAATCGATGATGTAAACAGGACCCCTGAATCGTTTGGAATCAAATAGTTTAGCATGTGCAGTGATCTGAAAAGCATCAACAAAGAAGCTGTCTGCAGGCAACCTATGGGAGCTCAACAACTTGAGCAGCTACAAGATGGCTGAGCAGTTCCCTTTAACTTTAATGCAGGACAAGCTTGCATTGGAGAACTTCGCATGTTCTTTTAGCCTGGTAAGATAAATAGTGAGTTACTGCGTCAGGACATGGGCGAAAGTTTGATTCACCGCGAAATGACGTGATTCCACAATTTCATTTCACTGAAGCCGGAAGCGTGGTAGATAGGTCTGTTTTTTGAAGTGGTGCTGACATGAGGGTTCTTTTATCTGGCCACAGTTTGTAAGGTAAAAAGAATTGTAGTCATTGAGTAATGTCCAATGATCAGCAAAATTGAAATTCACCTAATGTACGCTTATTTCCGCAATAGTGTTTTAAGGAGTGGGTCCTGTCACAACGTTCATTTGTCCACGTTACTTAAAAAACATACTTCAAAGAGGAGAAAGAATAAGACTGTTCAATATGAACATTTGATTAAAACTCCAAATAAACCAAGCAAGCTTTTGACATTAAGGGATTTAACGGTTAACCGAATGAGGCATTTTCCAAACGATGTGGTAATCAGTTCACTATAATTCACTTTTTTGAGTCCTAAGTCATTGACGCCGTTACCCCGTGCTCATAATTGTAGAAAAAGCAGTTGTGAACGAAGCGATGAATAAAAAACAAAAAAACGAGATCAGGTTAAAGTTAATTTCGGACTAAAGGGACTCTATTCAATCCCCCCAGACGTCACTGGGCTTGGGAAGCAGCAATGTACCTGAGAGTTACACAGTTAATCAGCTTTCGTGGAGCCGTGTGCGACAAAAGTAACAGTATGAGATTTGGCTGAGGATTCGGTGAAAAAAAGCGGGGAGCGGTGGATACGAAAGCACAATTTTTTGAGAACTTGAACAATCCGCTGGCATAAAGTAACTGAAGTATTCCGGTTTGTTATTTTTACTGTTTTAGGATATGTCGTCGGATTTGTCAGAAATTCAATGGGCACAGTTGAATTTCTTCACAATTTTCATATGACGAACATTGGTTGAATAAACTTAGTGGTGTTTGTATCTGTACAGAAGTAAATCTTAAACACAAGTGAAACAGACGTGAAAGCAGAGGACATGGACTGCTTGGTATTCACTGTTTTGTGCTTACCTATGTCTGCCTGTTACGTATCAGGCGATAGAGGGGTTCGTATAGCGTGCGAGTTGCGAAGTGGCCAAGCAAGATCACTGGTCCTTTTAGCCTCGCAGACCTAAGACGTCCGATTACAGGGTGCGCTACCAGCTCAGCCGGTGTACTTTTCCTCCGAACAGACTATTTTGGCCTCAACCATTCTGTTTTTCTGTTTTAGCATTACACACGTAAACTACAGATCGTCCCCACAGATTATGAGTGATTAGAAAACAACGTTGGGATCAAAAGGCGGACTCTTCACACTTACTGTCCAAGGTCTTTTTAGTATTAGAATTTTGGGAAAAAGACCATCGCTACTTGTTTCACAGTCTCTACTCATTTTCATTTGGAAGAACTAGACTTCTTTTTTGCTCTAATCGGATTAGCGTTACTATGTGATTATTCACTACAAACCCGATAAGAGGAAAATTTTATTGCATCTTGTTGTATGATGGGTTGGCTTAGATACGCTTTTGGTTACAGTCTTATTTTGGTCTTAGTTTGTTTCTTTTGTGCTCATGTCTGAAAATACATAGTCTGGAGGAAATTATAAAAATCTTGAGCTAATCGAGACTACCTTTTGTCACGTTCGTTGGACACGTATAATTAATAATGTAGATACAAACAGTATAATAACACGGTACGTTTCCTCCCAAATGTATACCAAGAGCTTTCTAAGTGAGGTATATTATTTGAGATCTCAAAGAAACTGGGGCTGCCGATTACAAGCCCACGGCCGTTTCTATAACCCTATCATTCGATGTTGAACATCTTCGGCTGTTCAGAAGATAAATTCCGACCAACCCCGTCAGTTCTGAGGAGTGACCTATTTGTGAACAAGTAAAATACGAAACATAAAAATCCTTTGAATTCTTCTGGTATGGTTCCTCCTTGTTAAAGATGGAGTAAAATGCTGTCTACCACCGGTGTGGGTAGAATATCAGGTGCCAAGTCAAGTTTTCGCATCGCAATAACAACAACTTTTGGAGAGTGAGTGAAAACTTGTAAGCCGAAAAGGCTTGGAGACAGGAAAAGCAAACCCAATAATACCACTCAATAAAATGTTCGAATCAACGTACACTTGTGCCACGTTCAGCTACTCAGTAATACAAGTGTACATATAATAATGTGGTAAATTCTTGTTCTATCTGACTCAGTTTTTGCGAAGAGGGTGCCGTTGCAGCAACTGGCACTGTAACTTTCAATATATCACTGTCCTCCGAACAGGAGGAGGAATGTATAGTGCGGTTTGTTTTAAGGAGTCCACCTTTAGAACTGGTCCACTAGTGAGTTTTTAAGCGAATCTCTGATTTAGCACCATTCAAAGACTCTATAGCAAAGAAGCACTTTATTTCTGTAGTGGATTTTATCACAGGGAACCGCTCTTGAGGTGGAGCTTACAGTAATCTAAGGCTTATTCTTTGTTTCAAAGTAGCGCAGCATTAGTATACCTAATGAAAATGTACTCACTCATCTGATTTGCACAAGCATTCCTGTTTTAAAACGGAAATTGTTTACCCCGCAGCCATTTGTGACGTAAAAGCCTGTATTATTAAGTATTTCTCAGATTTTGAAATCGGTTTTCATGCATGTTGTTGCTAATATTCTAAGGCTGTGTCCAACCTGGCTGACAAATAAAACGAGTTAAAGCAGGGATACGACAGTGTTTTACCACATTCGTTTTCCATTAATCTTTCTCGTCACCGAAGAGCTGAAAAAAGCCACTTCAGTTCTGGATTAAAGTGTGAATATATAAACAACAGGTGGCAAAATTTGCAACAGTATAACATAATAGCCTAATTTTTTCACAGGATCAAAATCAGGGCACAAGGAATCCAGGCAAAGCCTCGAACCCTCAGTCTTTTAAATATGGGTTGTACAATGGTTATTTCGATCTACCCATCTAATATTTATTAACATGTACTGAGACATCTAATGCATATCATCAATCAACAGAGTAGATGCAAATCACGTGACAAGGTCCCAACTTGTCACGTCCGTCTATTATTTTGGGAACGTTCCTTAACAAGCCTAATTTATACTTTTCTTGAACAGTATTTAGAGAGTTTGTGAGAAATAATCATTTCAGCTGTTTAGCGCCAAGAGTAACGCAATTTTCCTACTATGGGTTGTTTTGCCATATAGAAAGGTGGGTATATGGTTTGGTAAACCAATGAAAACTTCGAAAGCATTCACGTTGAACAAATTCAACACAGTTGTACATACAATGCTGCCACGCAGAGCTCTTGCATTTGCGTTGATCAGCGTAGCTTAACGCTCCCTGTGCACTGGGGGAGAAACGCTCCATCTCTGAGTTTTGCAATAAAAGACAAAAACAACAAACGTTCGGCTGAGTCTGAAAAGTGATGCCATTAACAGCTTTTTTAAGAAAAAAAGGTTTCAAAAGGAGAGGAAAATAATGATATCGGACATGTGTACGTTACGTGACGTGGGTTGCTTTCTAACAGAGGTGTATTCAAATGCGTTGCTTCTTGGCAGGAAGTCGTTTGTGAATATGTTATACCCAAATAAGCACTATGGCTTGGGTTATTCGGATGTGAAAAAATTTGTGGTGATGCGATGATATTTGCTCATTTTTAATAGAGATTTCATCCACTAAGTGAAGTCATTCTATGTTGAAAAGTCGCAAAGCACTTCGCTGTGGGGAATCATCTAATTAAATTCAGAAGGTTTTGAGCCCATGACCTCGCGGCCAGTGAAGGAACACTTAACTTGTCCTGTTTAACGGCACGCTAATCAAGCTGCTGGCCATCATTTCGCAGCCATTGACCGGAAGTTCACGGGTTCGAAACTCCCTTAGTTTCATGGAATGCGTACTACTGAAGATTTCCAACAAGGGTGGAACAGCTGTAAAAGACTTCTTGGCTTCACAGTGAAAAATGGGCTTCACCGACAGGGCCAAATATCTATTGAGTATATGAAGTTGTATACCAATGTTTTGGGCACAAATGAACAAGGCTGGATCAATGCAAGGGCGTATTTCGGAGGATGACTAACATCTTGTATCCCATGGAGGCAAAATTTTTTCGGCCAACTGGATAAACCTTAGGAGATATACTATCTGAGAAATAGGCAAGTTATATCTCAGTTGCGTTATTTTATAAAATCAACGCTATTCGATTATGTCATTAATGGTCAGAAGGCTGAACTGGAGTGTACCGCATTAGACAAGTTTAGTGGTTCAAAGAACCTCGCAACACCAAAGCATTTAGGAGTGGTTTGAACATTAAGACTTCGTTTGAAACCTCTGGGGGGAAGTTGATGGCACGGTTCTGTCTATTACGGAGGGGACAGTCTTCGGAAAACCAAAACATTTTCTAACCATATTATTTGCCAGAGTAACCAGAAATTTCCATCGAAAGAGTAGAGGATTAAGGCTGTAACGCAGATATGGAAAGGAAACAGCAGTTTTTCCCGAAATTCTTAATCAACCAACCAGTAGCACATGCTGTAGTTTAAATTATCCGATACCCGGAAATACCACCATGCTTAGCAAGAAATAAAAACAGGTATTTACTTGAAAACTAGCACCAGGGACGCGAAACTGCCATATTCTTGCTCTTTCATCGGTGAGAATACAGAATTTTGTATTCCGTTAGTCAAGTGAATAAACATAAAATGCTTCGTCCTTCATGGTGATTCATATCCAAGTGAGCAGTGAAAAAAATACTGCAACCGTTTGAACTTTGCAAGGCGGTATTCGTTTCCAAGCGGAACCTTGTGGGTAAAGAGAGGACAATAGGCCGAATGAGGGAAATGCCGACAAAACAGATCAGACTGAGGGAAGGTCCGGCGTTCCCAGTCTCACAGCACATGGCGCAAAATGTCGAAAGCTACTAAAGACAGCTGAAGGTCACCTGATAGGGTGAAATAGTAGTGGCACCAAGGATGGGAATATTGAGGACTGTTGGGGTTTGAAGACCAATATGTAGGTTGTTGTAACGTTTGATGGACGTTAGAGGGAAGATATTATGGCTATTGGAGACAACGAGCAAGAAAAAGCCTTTACTTGGCGACAAGAGAATGGACTCTGTCCTGTCCAAAATTCTGCACGCCATTTGTAGACGCAGGGGTCCGTAATTAAGCAAGCATTATTTTTTCTCTCTAAACTTTTCTTAGACAAAATAAAGCACAGCTGAACTATCAAGGAAAATGACAGTATTCCAGATAAAATCTAGTTTGAATAAGAAACATTTGGCACAATCACAACCAACGTCATATATTGCTCTAGCATCAATAAGAAGGCTGAAAATACCGTTTTCTGTTTTCATCAAATTTATTGCTACTTGAGCACCAACCGATACGTAAGTGGAAACACAAACGAGCATCCGCCAAACCTTTCGTTTGTGACATTACTTGGATGCACAGCACAATAACAGTATCAAATTCTAGCTAGTCCAGAAAACCATAAATATACAAAAAATACTACACAATTTTAAATGTCGTCCTAAATGATGCACACGGTGTCTTTGCGCAGTACATTCATTTGAAGCATGTCATATTGTTGAAACTCAGCTGATATTCGTTAGAGTCTCCCGTTAAATTTGCAAAAGCGTCCATAATTTCCAGCATATGGGACTCTTCACTCATTGGTTATTACTGAGGTCTAGAAAAAGTTGTTGCCCTCAGCAAATTCATCCAAGACAGATTGTTTACAAACGTGCAGTAACGTTGAGCGTTCCGAAGAGTGCATAGTCTTCGAGTGGGACACACCGAGTTGCATGGGCAGTTTCATATTTTTGACATTAGTTAAGAAGAAGAAGGTTACTACGATGAACCTACATGCCATGGTCATTTTTTCTAGAACGATTCACTTTGTTCACTTCTTTTTTCCTTATTACGCTTATCAGAATTAAACTGTCTGGGTGGCAAACAGTTCTGTTCTTTTAAATTTGTAAAAAGTGATAAAAATGGGCATCAGGAGACCAGGTTTTCCGTCACAAATGGCTGATGCAGAACATAAGATTACAGAACCAGCGCACTGTACAAGAGTATCACGGAATTCTGTGAGCGGTCAGCCTTTGTTGTTATTGTCAATGGAGTCTAACACAACGCTCATCCCAGAACAGTTGTAGGAGAATCCCGTTGGTACTGACACAGATCAACGGGATAACCGATGCTTCTCAATTCTATGAACTAACCGAATGTTAGGTTGAAACAGATTTGGTAACGTTTGATTGTAATTAGTGCCATGGTCTGGTCACAACTAAAAAATTGGTAGACGCAATCGCGGAACCAGAAGAGACAGTATACATCTGTTAATGTTAAGGTAAGCAGTAAATTTGTGTGAAAGTGACTGACGGTATGAGAACTACTATCACGCGAGGGGAAAACACACTCCTATGCAGAGATTCAGCGCTCTGTTTTTATGCTTTTCCAGATTACTCGTCCGCAGTTTTGTGAATGGAACAACATTGGCAATGTTCTCACGTGTCATCTGACAACAGTTCCCTCCTTGTCACACTTGTCAACAAACAGCATCCCGTTATCAAGTTAATATATCCATTTCAGGCCTTTATACTTCCAGGAAATTGTTGCACATTCGGATCCCTGTCTCTGCCGTCATCAGAGAAACTAACATTAGCGGACCAATGGAAGGCAGGTTCGGTAAGCCGTATTGGTGAAGACCAAGGCCTTATACTAACAAAAACGAAAAGACTGTCCTCCATACCCAGCATATAATTGAAGGAACTACACACGGACATTTGTGGATCACTATCGAATACTGAGGAGTACCGTTTCCGGGTATATTTGTTTTCAGCTTCAAGCCTCATGGGTAGCAGACTATAATATCGTTTATTTTTGAAAAACATGGTCACGGACGTAGAAAGTGGATGCAAGCGATGGGTGTGGAGGAGTTACATGAGAATATTAGATAAAAGAGAAGCGTCCCATTCGAAGTCATGCCACCAACAGTTCCAGTCAGACAAGATGAATCCCGACGTATGTAAGAATGTTTGGTGTGGAGACACGCGTGTAAGGACCAACAACCGAAGAAAGGGCAAGCAATTCTGAATTCTCTTCAAGGAGCGGTAAGCGCCAGCACAGTCGAGACTAGCACATCGGGCACAAAGTGTCCGTCATACTGGGCCTGGTATGAGAGTCAATGGCAAGAATGTACGCTCAACGCCATGTACCACGCATAAAAGTGTCGTAAGTACACAGAGAGCCCGAAATGGCAAGCAAACACAAGTCACTGACTGTGATCTTAGGAAGTCTCAGTCCAATAACAGCCTTGGCGGGTTGAGGAAAGCAGGTTCCTCGATAACAAATGATCATTGGTTGGTGGACCAAAAAGTCGACATCACAATCGATTGCACGTAGGGCTGAGATTATGGCGAGGGAATATTCATCAGCACCATACTTCTGCTT
>SJOL01006357.1:196141-342103 GCA_004794785.1 Opisthorchis felineus | reverse complement strand
TGTGGAACTGGCGAGCGTATGGAGAGCGGTCTTAGATAAACCGAGTTGACACGTGACTGTGTGGCTGTCAATGCGCGTAGAATCATTTGCAAAAACAGGGGGTGGAAATCCCAACCCGACCAAAGGTCACAGAATCTCTTCCTTGCGCAACTATCGTAGCACTAGCTCATCCACACAGACGGACGAAAAGTGCAAACGACGTTCAGCACGTGAACTAGAAGCACTAGACCCTAAGCTCGACCCAAATCCATTTAGGTTTCCCCATCAACTTAACACTTGGTGACCCACCCTAACACACAAAATCCCTAGGCCGACACCTAACACAGATTAGCTCGACTTAGCTGATTGGTTCTTCTTCCGCCTTAAATCTCGACCAACCTCGTAACCTAGTCCCTTGGCCTGACGAAGCTTTTGTGTCAAAAGCGAAACGTAGCCCAGCAATAAATCTACCGATTGTTACCAAACTTTTCTGAAAAATAGAACCATGCTAGTTTGAAAGGTTTGAATTTCAAACCTGTCTGATATAGTTGGTTCAATACTCCAGTCATTCATTCCAGAAAAGGTTTATCAATCAGTCACACTGTGATTGGCAGCTGTTTTCACTTCAGTTTCCCGTCACAACGTGACTGTTGTTTAGGAGTTTTTTTAACTGGTATGTGCCTTGATGTCATTCTTTAGGACTGTTTCTATTCTCTGGTGACCTCGGCCGACTTCTTGAGTGCTTTTGATCTAGTTTCAGAGGAAAGGACACCGAAATTTTCCGAAGTGATTTGTGCACCATCATCTCCCATATGGCAGATTGAAACATTACCTAAGAAGGCTGCAGCTCTTCCTGATGTGGTAATGCACCGATATGGCGATGGTTCGGATTATACGGTTGCCGATGTCTTAACCTGGATCGTTTCCACTCTACCTTGTTGGAGAATTCTGCCTGTGCTAACTACTGAGTCAAACGTGTAGCGAGTCCGGATTGTTGTTAACATAGGCCGAGTGTGAGTTGCCGTAGTTTGCATATCCGTGTTTGTTTGGCGAGCGAGATGTCGGAATCATAGCTCGAGCCGCTGGGGTGGCGAAACACGTGAGAGTACCGTGGATTGCCAATCCTACCAAGTGACACTGCAGTTAATTACAATGATGATGGTTGTGGTTTACGACAGTTGACTATATCTCCTCGTTCAGACTTACCGTTCATACTTACGTACTACGTGCCCCCTCGGATTTTCGCCCATATTGTGCCTTTTCGGTTTAACCTGTTGAAGGTGGAAAGCAAAACACCTGTCATAGTAATTTACGTAAATAAGAAGACCACTGGTCACCTGGGATGATTGGAATCCTGTTGGATCGTGTGCGGTGTTATGTGAACAAATCACAATCGAGCTCTTAGGCTCTCTGATGCCTGGACTACCGTATTTTGGGTAGTTGAGTCCAAATACCTTGATAATCCACGTTTTGATAATTTTCACTGATCACAACATGATTACTGTAAGGGAGTATTGGGCGAAAGAATGGACAAGCTCAGTAGGGATTCATTTGAGTCTCTTGTTACCATTAACTTAATTTTCCACTATGATTAGTACTTCGACAATCACTACAATTTGGTCTTGAAGTGCAACACATGGCTGGTGGAAACTCAAGAACTACGTATACCTAATAGGTAGGATGAGGATGGCTATGGGCTATTGAAGTTTGTGGTAACTTATAACTAGTATGTTCTGTAAAGAGTGGGGCACAGATTTTGGGGAGCGAGAATTGATTGCTTGGAGTGGGAAATAGCACAAGTATGGTGCAGGCTGACCATCTTCCGCCAGTCTGGTAGCCCTGCTCAATTCTGCATGTGAGTTAGATATTTTAGTTCACCTATCGCTTGTAATTCCGTATTGTGGTGTCTGACTTCATTAGTCATTCAAAGTCTTTCTGTGTGGGACTGTTCATACTCATCCAGTGGGGTATTCACCTGTTACCATGTGGCATCTATGTGAGGTACACAGTATACCCTTTTTTGTTTCGCCGCTGGCCATACTTCATCCCGAATAACGGAAAGTTTGTGCCGGATGTGCACGGCTTGACTGTGATACTACCGTGAGGAATACTGAACACTTTGTTTCCTTATTTCAGTTGTTGTTTTCCACTTATGATTTGCTTCCTTCCTTCAGTCCTACTTCAGACCCCAACGTGAGAAGTGATCCAAGTTCACTACATAACGTAGATATACTGGTGTGCACTAGCTGTTACGTCAAATACCGTCAACAGGGCTTGGAAACCGCCATTTGAAACCGTAAATATCATGACACTAGTCGCCTTGTAACGAATATCGATAAAAATCAACATCTGACTCCAGAGATGTATCCAGTAGCTTCCGTAAAGTTTAGGTGACGTATAGGTTTGGACAACGCAAACTGAAGAACTGAAAATTATTCCAATACAGCGTTCATTTCTATTTTTAGTGCTCGTGAGTTATGGGCAACTGCTTTATATTCTACCGGATTCCACTATGTCCTCCCCCACTTCAGTGAGATTGCAGTTGGGATACGAGGAATCGTTTGCTCTCGTCTTTTGGATAAACACATTTGTCACCGTTTTTGCTGACATAAAAACAATCTTTTGGAATGTCAGGGTCATGCCTGCAACGCACGTCATTTATCAACTAGTTTCGTCACTGTTTTCGTGCAGGAAAACGTCTTTTCTTATTTGCCGCCCCGCTAAACATCTGGACAGCATTTTCGGTGATCCATACTAATGTAGAACACAAACGGCTAAAGGAACGTTATATGGCCTAACGACTGGATTTTGCGTTAAGCTATTTCTGGCCTCTATCCTAACTTGTTTGGTTGATCGATCATGGGAAATAATATGATCTCAAAGAAAACTGAAAACAACTCCATCAGTGAAAAGACAAGTTGAATGCACAAGTAATGGCTTTAAACAATACCAAGAAAGAACTGGTTTTCTCCGCAAAGTGCAAGAGGTTTCGTTCCTTTCGATCAGATAACCAGCCATGGATCTTATGCCCACGGTAAGTTGGTTCCAGATGTTACATTTTCGGCCACCGAAAAAAACTTGACCAAAGAGAAGGGATCACCATGTATTGAAGACCTGGGCCAAATCACTCAAGTGTTGTTAAGTCACACCAGTTTTCTGATAAGGTAAGGAACCGGAAAATTGTGCATCGAATGCCACAAAAAAGAGTCAGTGGCCGGCATGTCCACGATTGGAAGAGAACTTGAGGAGACCAAACAAAAACGTAGGTTGACTGTAGTAGAAGATTTTGAAATTTAACCAGCGGTTTCACTCTACAGGTCAAGTGAGGTAGTGAGAGAAGGTCGAGAAGAACTGTACAGTTGTTTCGTCCTAATCAACCGCAGTGCCCATGAACATCTAGAGTAAGCCGACCTGTCTGCCAACAACTGTGATCTAAAACATGAAACCATATTATCTGTAAGTGCAAGCTAATCATACTACCAATCAGCCGCTCATGGCGAAAGAATTTAGCCTACAGATACCTGCCGAAAGATGGAGATTCTGAATTTCTTTGGAATTCTTTGAGTTGCCTACCTCTGATAATTCTAAGCGAGAATGATTCAGCTGTACAGCGTAACTCGCATTTCCCGAATAAACGAACTTCACTTACAGGCTGAAAGGCTGATTGAAAAATTCGCAACTTTCTCCTTACTATCAACTGCCAGTAAGCAGCAATTTCCGAATGGATAACATCTCAAGCTGCATGAACTTTTCATCTGAGTGTCCTTCACTCGAAGGGGCAGTAAAAAAATGACCGCGTGATATGACTTGTGTGACTGAAGAGTGCGTGGCCAAGAAGGGTTCTTTCTGAGATAATTTTCTCAAAAATTGTTCTTCAGATTGTCTGAGTCCTCTGCAAGAACCGTTCTCTCTTGAGTGTAATGTTTTGGAACGTGAAGTCCTAAGGATTATTTATTTTAATATTCGGGTGAATTCAGTTGCCTAATAACATCATAAACGATGGATTCAGCTTGGTTCCAGGGGAGTCATCCGACAAAACAAAATTGCTATGCAAATGAGTGCATTTGGTAATTCTCAAAGCACTTAGTGAAGCTGCCGTTGGACTGGTATCTCTCAAAGCAAGACGCCTCAAAAACACCAAGGAAAGGACTTCCAAGCAGAAGATCTGTAAACAAGGAAGGAGGAAGATCAATCAACACTGAGACGCTGGAGATCGTTTTACAAGTGCTTTTAAATTGGCACAATCGCCTACTTTTGTAAAGAGTTCCAATAAAGTACACAGTGACTATTGTATCTACGAATTCTTATTACTTCAAGGCATGTAGGGAAGTAATTTTAAAAAGCTCTTGTCACGTTAAATGCGTTTTTCCAAGTTCGGTTCGGGATGAAATCCTTTATATCACCCTTTATCAGCGCGTATTTTCTTTGGTTTTAGATAAGCATAATTTTTGGCTCTTTTGATAAACCCTAAAATAATTCTGAGCGTGCTGAACAGAGACATTCGATCCGGAAAATTGGGTAACTGGCCTATCAGAATGGACAGGCATTTGTGCTACGCACTTTTCGTGTTTCAGACTCAGACGCTTTTCCGTAGCTAAGTTCGCTTTCCACAGACAAACTGGCTCTAAGTTTGAAAGTGAAGTTGGATAGTAAAATGAGAAAATCTCGAAAAGACATCCAGCGTACATGTATTTTACGGACGATCTACCATGTACCATTCCGGTTTGTTGTGGAAAGTTTGTCAGGCAAAAAACGGGGGTTCAGGTGCAGATACTTCCATGGTGAATTTGCTGTATATCATCCCGAAGCGGGATTTAAAAAATGCAGGTAACCCGCTGGTGTTAATTGCGGCTTGTCAATTTGTAACGGTTTTTCTGCGTAGGCGACGTTTGCGTTCAGTAGGTCAGTGATATGGATGATTTACTTGTGTGATTAAGCCTGTCAGACTTGTTCAGTAATTTGTGGTCTGTGGTTTGCGCACTTCCTGATTTGATGGTCAGCGTTCGCCACTGGGGTTTTCGTCGCTAAAAAAGGTTTTTTATCTAGATGGATAGGGAAGTGTGATGCAAAAGCACTTTTCCATTAGGGATGGGGCAGATATTAGTTGATTGGACACTTTATCTCTAATGTAACACCTATTTTTGGGTTTCAAACCCCATTCTGCTTAAGGAGAGGTCTAATGTAAGGGTGTCAGTGGATCTGCGATAGCGAAATGCACTGGCACTGGGGACTTCTTTTGATGGTAGTATCAGAATTTAGATATGTCTCCTCATAGTTTTTGGCTGATTTATTCGTATGTCAAACGAAAAATCATTTAGTTTGCGTAAGTGTTGGCTATGGTTGTGTTTCTGTGGAAACTACCACTTTGCAACAAAAAAACGGAAAAGATTATTGCTGACCTCTCTGTGAGCACAGACAAAAGCAAGCTCTCAGTAGTAAATTTAGTGGCTTGAATCCACTGCACTGTTCAACTGCTTCAATATAAGCTAGCACCACTTCGTCTTTTTCACCCGCTAGGCCTTCTTTGGGTTGTATGTCGACCATGTACTGAGTGAGGATTAAAGTTACACTTCAAGAATTTGCTTCAGCAAACCGTTGTTCAGAAGCACCCTTCCAATTAATTGAATAGGGTTTTGTTTACCCAGAGGTTTTTGAGGAAGGAATGCTTCATTTGTTCATTGAATAAGGTATTCTAAAAGAATGCGCGTTACTGTTCAGTATTTTCATAAATAATGTATCTCAGAGAATCAGTTTATCTGAGTCTAAGGACATTTCATCAACGTATGCAGACCATGAGAAGCTAACTAGGTTTTGCCTTATTGCTCAAGGAGTCTACTAAAGTATGATATGGAAGAGTTATCTGGCGAGTGTTTGCTTGCAGGCCTATTCTTTTAAACAGTTTTCAACGTGGGCCGTGCCACATGTTTAACGGTGTCACGTGTTTCTTTGAGATGAGGTTGGCCAAACTCAGTTATCTGTTGTTCTCAGCTCTCCTCGGGAGTTCAAGAACCCCCGTCTTCCGCAAGTTACAGTCAATTCAGACACCCATCCCTGACCAGCAGTCAGAGTCGCACTCACTTGTCGCGATTACTCCTCTGGCTTTTGATTGCTTAATCATCCTTGCGTTACAACTGAAAATCCGTGTATCGAGTAAACAACAGTGCAGCAAACTCACTAACTTCTTCTGTGTATCGAAGTATGTCTGTAGATTATATCGTTTAGCATTTCTAACGGTGTTCCCTCACATAACCTTCTACTGCGAGATGAGTCTTCGGCTCTAAGGATGTTAGGAATTTCAGTTACTTGTTAAAAGGGAGCAGTGGTAAAATTTGATCACAGTGTTATCCAGTTCCTGGGTTTTTCTGGGTAGGTAATTCAGTGAAGAACACGAATTTTGTTTTCAGTTCTCTTAGGTGAACCTGTGGTTAGAAAAACGCACTCAGTGTAAGTCACTGGAACAGTTCGG
This sequence comes from Opisthorchis felineus, assembly GCA_004794785.1. NCBI lineage: Eukaryota > Metazoa > Platyhelminthes > Trematoda > Opisthorchiida > Opisthorchiidae > Opisthorchis > Opisthorchis felineus. The sequence continues at coordinate 335,658 of SJOL01006357.1, read as the reverse complement.
ACAGCGATCTAGTCAACTATCTGTGACAATGTAAAATTTGAGATTTTGCTCTTAGTTACTGGGAATCTCACTTGTGTTACTATTTCTGAAGCTGGATGGTTTGATTCCTGACTCTCAAATCAGGTATCAGAACCCAGCAACCATAAAGTCCAGGCGACTAACAACCCTGAAGTTGCCGTTCGCTCCATCCCGGTCGTAAACGCATCTCTACTCTAAAACCTAGCTCAGCGATCAGCCGATAGTTGTTGGAGTTGAAAAGGTGTGTAATTATTCTCACCCAAAAGTATTCTTTCCATTATGATACATTTACTCCAGCTTCACTGGGAAGCAGAAAATCAGTAAAATTAATTTTATTCCTTACTTGAGCTCGTTATAGGTGCTTATCGTTGACCGCGTCGATTACTGAAGCTCAGACAGGTGAAGTGAGGGGCAAACACAAGCCGGACCCTGAATTACCACGTCTGAAGAGGCGAACACGCTCAGCTCTCAGCGATGTGATTGACGGCCGAGTAATGAACCCGATTTTTATTTCGATCGACCACCAATCAGTACGTCCTGGTCAGGTAGCGCAATGGACGCCTGAAACATGCAAAGAGATTTTGATCAGTTGTAGGTAGCTTCGGGATCCTTGGAACAAGTGTCGACGTCATTCCCGTTTGAACACTGCTCCTCCTGTCCTGGAACAAACCAGTTACTCCCAGAAAATTTCGGGTTTATCGATCCATTGTATGGGACCAGTATGCTTTGCGGTGATTTGCTCTTTTGATGGCCAGTTTGATAAACAGTGATATTCAGTTGGAAGAAATTACTGACTTTTTTTCTGGTGACTGCGTTTAAATCAAAAGGAACAGGATATTCCGTATTTAAAAATACGCCACTCAGGATCAGTTATTTTGGGGCATCGTTTAATTGGAGGTTTGGCCACTAATAATTTCCATTTGGAAAAGGCTAAGGGGATGTTAAATGTTGATAACGTTGATAACGGTTGCAAAGAGAAAAGTGAGCGTAACGTCATTAGTTGCCTTCATATTTCAGCCTCCCTAATGAATAATTCTCTTTCCTCATATAACTGAAAAATTCTCAGCAATATCAGCGTATCGGAGTAACATACTTAGAAGTTCATATACTCTACTCAGTCGAACAGTTATTTTGGAGTTTCTTGTTAAGTGTACTGTTAATAGTACTGCTTGGACAAAGATAGAATATATTTTCCGATGGTTTAGTATAGATAAAGGGAAGCGGTTAAGAGCTGTAAGACGTTTCGGGAGCGTGTTTTCAGATTTTTAGAAATGTATTGCTTCAGTCGCACAATTTTGGTCAGTTTAGCATTGTTTTTCATCCACCTATAGAAAAGCTGGCAAAGTATCACAAAATCTTTTGAAAAAAAGAGATTCATCGATAAAGATAATCATCTGCTACGTATTGATGCTTCAGTACAAGGACAATATTCTCTTCCCGAGAGTGGCACCTACGTGGAGGTGAGACAGAAAATATGTGAGAGCTGAGCACTTGCCGTTTTCCTCCCACGTGTTGTCATAGAACCACGACCAGGTCTGGATCCCATCTGATCGACATGAAAACAAGGAGCTTCACTGTTACTGGGATGAATAAATCTATGCATATGAATGACGCACACATTGGAAAACTGAACTATCTTGACTGCTGTTATACATGGTTTGGCTGTGGAAGAAACATTCACCGCCCGACGACAGTAAGACTACCTCGAAGTTAAGTGAACTTTACTGGACAGGTACCAGCCTATGCTGGTGGAGTTTTCAATTCATGGTTTTCTACCAGAAAACCTACTAGTTTGGGGTAAACCACGTTTTGCTCGTCGCAGTGTTCATAAAAAGAGTGGGAAGGATCTCAGCCATAAAAAGATTCAGAACAGCCGAGAATATCGATCGGCAGTTATTTTTTTTCAGTCTTCGAACATGCAGTATTGCTCACCAGGGAGTGCATTATTTGCTTTTTTACTGTCTGCCCGTTCGAGAAACACTCATCCACAGTCAGTGTTGGAGTGAAATTAATTGGTCTCGTTTACCCAAATAATCTATGTGCTTTACTCGTTCACCCGAACACAAAGTTCTTCTATATACGTCTAGAACTGCTGAAGTAAGAGCTACTCACTTGGATGATCATCAAAGCCGTCGAAATCCGATGGTGTATTCGCCACCCAGTTATTTTCCTGCTTCAGCGTTTGACGGAGCAACTTTGTTTGCCTGTCTGGTCTACGCAGACAGTCATCGCCGCTAAGAATCTGACCTTATTGTAGTTCAACCTGCGGATAATCGCGCCACAGTGGTAGGTGAGACTGTTGATTTCAACTTAGGCTTGACAGTTTAACAAGTCATGTGGGTAAACCGATAAGAAACTTTGGCTCAGGAGGGGATAAAATAGTTACTTAGAAATTGGTAATAAGAGATGGTTGTTTGTGTTTTCTTGCATTCAGGGGGTGAAGATAGATATCAGTAGAATGACGTCAAAACTACCGAGATTTATCGTATCAAACTTAAAACATATCAAGTCGGCATTTGAGCATTCATCGCACCATTTCTATTCGCCGAAAATAGAACGGAGGAGTTGTTTGGGATTGCAGTGAGGTCATATCAGTAGGAGTCGTTTCCACGCATACTCAGGATTGGTGATCCCTGTTTCAGCGTAGAAATCCAATTAGCTGGAAAGAAGACTGTTTCTTATATATTTTTGTGACAGCACCTAGGGCAGACAAACCAAACTCTCCTTTGTTTCCTATTATCTTGGGAACTAGAACAACCAAGTAGGTGGAGAAGTCAAGCCTTTCCATAGAGAAGAGTTGAACAATAACAATGTGTGCAGTGAACGCAGAAAAGTCACTTCGCAGTCACTCAAAACGTCATACATCTTGTTGTAATTGTGAGCAAACCGATAATTTAACTTGTTATTACAGAGTGCGTAATACAAACCCTCTGAGGGCTAGCTGCATGATGTACTGACAAATCGTGCACTCAAGCATTCAAAATTTGCGAAGATACATGGATTGACCAATTAGGACATGCCGAATATCCTAGCTGGTTAACAGCGAGACTCATCAGTCTTTGACATAACCGGAGGAGTGACCTAGGCTTTGCTGTTATAGCCCAGTATAGTGTTCCACCGTCGATTCAGAGGTTACACAATGCTGATTAGGGCTCTCCTTTACTAGAAAACGAGCAGTGCTCGTGTAAAGGCATTAAAAACGACTATCTGGATAGTTCTATTTTCAAGTCAATGTTTCAGTTGACTGTGTTGGATTTCGTGGCACTAAGTGGTCATTCATGTGAGTAAACGAAGAAGCAGAGAGCCAGATACATATGTATTGTTTGTAGCATTTTTCGTCTGCAGGAGGAAATATTTAACTTTTCGCTTTCTTCAAGAGAAACGTCAGTGTGTTTGGGGGCAGATTTCTCCGGGCATGAACAATGGAATGAAAGCTAGATAATGCTCAAAGGTTGCCGCATATTTGTAAGGACACCGCGATAATGACAACGTTCTTCTCATCTGTAACTGCCCGAAAAACCATGGAATGCAGAAGAGTTCTAGCACCACTCGGCAGTTAACGTCACATTTACATTTGAAGGTAGGCAATTTTAAGTTTCATGTACTTATTGGAATCCGTCTTCGCTATAAATATCTGTTTAGTCGACGGTAGGATGGAAGTTCATACGTAGCAGCACTTCATAATCTAAAATTCGCCTGCACTAGACAGTACTCCCTGAAAATCCGAAAATCTGAAGAATGTGAGTTTCTTCTCCCTACAATCTAACAGGATTTTGAAATACGAACATATTTGAACAGAACATCGCTTCAGAGAGAGTTATCGTACAACACGACTTCCTCGCTGGCCTGTCGAGCTAACATGACCGCAGTGAAACAGAAATGTCAGACGGACTAACCAAACTAAAGATAGAAAACTCGCAAAAATAGGGGCGTGCCTAACCCACCAACCAAATAGTATGAACACTGGCTGAAACAACGCACGAGGAAAGCAGACTGTACCAGTCTGAATGAAGGAAAAGAACTACTGAGTTGGAGGTACTCAATGAACCAATTGGATGCAATAAAATCAGACCACATAGCAAAGCAAATCCCGAAATGACGGATCAGGCTAAGTGCCAGACTTCCCTTGAAAACAGCAAGGTTAGAGATATTGACTACTCATTCGAAAATACGTAAGGGCAAAAAGAAGTGAGGGAATTAGCCAACCTAACAAACACTGACGATGTCTCCTTGCATGGTGACGAGACATCTGAACTTCATCTGTGAACCTCGCAAACAGATTGACTGTAATCTGATCAACGGCCAGCAAAGGGTAATCAACACAACCATGCCGTCCTAGAACGGGCGGAGTAAACGAATTACGCGGCTGTCCAAATACACATATACTGCGCATTAGTCGAACCAGAATCTTTGACGTACGGACGTATACATGCGTTTACACCACTTCACTTATTTTTACCACAATTTCGGTCTACATGTGCATTTCATCTGAGATATATGGTAGTTCAGAATCCGCTAAGTAATAGCACCTGACTCATGAGAGTACTGTTGTCATGGCATGCTGTGGGTACTGGACCATGAGAGACAGATTAAAAAATCACTGAATAATGTCTGCGGATTTAGCCGTTCCGTTGTACCACATAAATGGTGTAAAAGAACACGGATCTTTCGGGTAGCCTATTGGCGTCACCTTGCATATAATCCGACATTGCACGCGCACAATAATATACCACTTGCTTCTTCGCAGCCAGCAATGATGCCCTATCTTTATGGACTCAAAGAGGAAAAGCTCTGAAAAAAGCCATGGAAAACTCGATAAGCCCCCTGTGACCAGGTCTACAGGGACAGTAAAGGTTCTGCGTTGAACACAAACTCTAGGACTGTGTAGCATGGCAACGGTACTGACATGGCCAATCTGTGTCATCGGTCCAACTAGCACGAACAGCGTTGCAACTGGCAAAAAGGGCAGAAACCAATTAGTGCTACTGATTCGAAGGCAGCTTCAAAATTAGGATAGTTGCAACCATATTGCATGATTTCTATTGAACGGACAAAGTTGGTCGTGATTCGGCTACTTTTCTGCACAGCGTCGCTTGTGTGTCTTGTCCAGTTCACAGCCAGAAAAAATACTTTGATGTGCATGCATGAACAATGTTGTTATGTGAGGCTTATGACACATCAATTTTGCTACCAACTTGCCACCAAACATTTTACAATATATCTTTTTGTTTTCCTCAACTAGTCGGCAATTTAGGTTACACTTAGCATACATAGGCCTCATACTCAGGAAAAGTCGCTGGAGTCAAAAGGGTCCACATTCAAAGTCGAACAGTCACAGCTACTTAAAATTCATAATCAAAGGAAAAATGACTTGATCGTCCTAACATCGAACAAATGCATGAGAGAAATCTTGCTAATTACGGAAGTTCATGCGTTGCATTTTGGACAAAGGAAACTTTAATTGCTGGTTCCAGCAGCGGTAGTTCTCTAAGCAATTACGAACAAATTTGTCTAGCTTGCAAATTACCCTGTGAATCACATCGTGCTCTTTGCAAAACAGTTGCTTCAATTCCGACTGACTTTTGTGCACAAAATAGCGCAGCCAAAATAAAAAGTCTTTGCGTAGTTTTCGGGGTGTTGTTTGCTTTACAGTCTCAGCGATGAGCTTCCATGGGGTCAGCTGCTTCAACGATGAGAAGCCCAGAAATAATTTCGGCCACAGAAATGTACAGTTGGACCACTTCCCCCTGTCTTAGACAATATTCAGTCTGCTCACGAAGTTGATCATCTTTTATTATTACAGTCAAACGTCTGCTAGATTCGAAAACCATTATTGTATTTCTCAATTTCGGTATCGATTTTTTACGAAAAAGTATATAAGGCCATATGGATCCGGTGCCCTGTAAAACGTTCACCTCTCGGCTTTTGTGAACACAACAGCCCTCAGAATCCTGAAGTTTACAAGGTTTGTTTTGCGTCCACAGTTCAGAAAACACAGCATGGATCAGCTGATAGACTGGCATCTGATGTCCATCAACAATATGCACCCGGATCTGTTTAGGGTTAGACTTGTGGCCGAATTCCAGTGCTGGTGTTCAGAGAGTAGCCGCCACCTTACTCTGCGTATCGGTTTATCTTTGGATATCTGGTTCTATATCTTTTAAAAGTGCCAAGACAAGCCAAGCATCGCGTAGCGCGTCTCTACAAAGCTGAGGATTAACCTCTATCCCTATCTTTGACTAGGGTAAGGCCACACAACCATGGTCAGTCTCCCACCCTCAATCCAAAGTTTGAAACTGGGCACCGAGTGAAAATTCATGCAGCTGTCTATATTGTCGTACGCAACTGAAAACTTACTGCTTCACTCTGGAGAGCCCGTTTCCACTGTGAAATTAAACCTCAAAATCATAACTGAAACAGTGAATTACTAGATGGAAGACTTTTGTGTAGCTGGAATTCCTCTGATAATACGGAGTGCTGTTTGCTGATCGATCGTGAACTCCCAATATCCCCTCTCCTGCGCACCTGGGAGTATACAGTGAAATCAGTAAGAACTATCGTGAGAAAATGCGCTTTCCCTTACCTTTGTTGAAACAGCGTTCCGAAGCATCTGTTGACTGTAACTTTGGTCAAACCCTTCATGACAATTTCAAAAATAGGTCACTAAAATCCAAAAGCTAGAATATTTTGTGTATCCTACTCTATTTGTAAAACTAAGCAGGGGACGATCATGAAAATTGACGCAGGATAACATTGTATCGCTTCTTTTCTCAGCATACTAGGATGTTGATATGGATGTCGTTAACTTTCCAAAAGCTCCTTTGCTGGTTTTGTCCCTCTTGGGGCTGATCTAGTCGGCAGTTTCCACCAACCTTCTGTTTCAATTAAAGCAAAGCTCTACCGAAGTAGAGTCGCAAGCTCATTTAAAAATGTACTTTGTCTTGATGGGCGATTGAGCTCCACTCCAGCAAAACCTCTTGCTTATAGTAATCTTCATATGAATGTGTCGGATAAAGACGAATATTCTGAGTCATTGAGTTTTGTTGAAGCTGGAACACAAACTGGGTTTTGTACACAACACTTCGTGGAAGATTATTGGAACGCGGGTTTCAGCTGGAACTCCCTTAGGTCCCTCTTTACCAGAAATTTAGTCTGGTGGTTGATCAGGTGGCCGTTGATCCATTTACCGAGCTCGGTGATCAGCCCGCTAACTTTCCATCACCACTGCAGGTGACGTCTGAGTGCACGGTGGAGTAAACATTACTTCCTTGCTTACTTCAGGTCATATAATTTCCAAAACGTTAGCTGATATCTGCTGCTGTGGTTGGTTAACTAAAAGACATCTTTCCAGGAAGCTCATTAGTTTGTTTCCACTTGTGTTTTGATTTGTGGTCTATATTGCCTGCAGTCGATCAGTGCGCTCATTGGCCCCTTTCAGAGGAGCTTCGGTGCTTTTCTGACTGGCCGATTTTCGCCAGAGCAATATTGGATGTTTCATCGAGATAACATCCAGATACCAAACGATCCATATTCACATCTGAATGCAACTCAAATTCCATCAGGTAGCGACTGCAGTAAAATAATGCAGAATAAAAAACTCCTCGCGAAGATATATATGTACACTGAAGCAACCGTAATCGTGTCATATGCAATTTGATTCAGAGAATGACTGTAAAACCAAGCTGAGACAGAAACGCGAGATTCGTTTTTGCATTTTCCGGGCAGAGCGGCATTACTCCGGACGACCAGACATTTGTACAAACCACCACGACAAACAGCTACGCTAACCCGGGTCGTATTTTGTAATTATTGATCGCCAGAGAAAATTTTTATATCTTGTTATTCGCCAAGAATTCTCAGTCCCATTTGTTGGATGTAAGTTTTTCAGCGTCTCGCAAACACATGTAAAATCTACCTAGTTTGGGCTGTTTTTTATTCTCCACTACCTTTTGGAATAGATCAATCGTACTTACTTTCCGTGAATCTGCAACCGTTTTTGCTCGGTTCATAGGCTCTGTGTCTGTCAAACCTAGTTAATTGGATCTACTTTTAAGGAATTCCTTTGTAACCTTAGAAGCAACAACCTAACGAATGGCACTCAGCATTACCATTAACACTTGAGTGTTGAGTCCTTCCTGAGTGTTCTATCTACTGAATATTTCCGCATGGACAAAGGTAACGAGCTTCAATATCAATATCTGGACTTCAGCAACTGGTGATGTAGTAAAATAGCGACTCCCATCCATAGATCAGGCTTGTTTGAATGACCCAAAAAACTAGGGTCATTTGAACAACCTCCATCTAACGGATTAGAAGGATGGCTCCAGACCATTTTAACGTTGCTTCCACAAACTCTGTTCTGGGTACAGCGGCGAGTGCTCACTACAGGAAAGCATCGTAGACATTGGTGCTGACCATAGTTTTTCCTTAATCTGCCACTTGCTCATTCCTACTCCTCCATTCACCCTTCCGAACATCTGGATTAGAACAGAATCTGTGACAGTGGATTTTCACGGATCATCTCCCATAGTTTGGAAAGATAACCGCAAGAATTTTTTACCGGACCTCGATATCAAGCTTCGGTGTCGCTTAGTTTTCGTTTTTTAAATATGTTCCAAGGCCTGGCTGTGTTTTGTTCAGATGAAAGGTTTCTACACCCAGCTTCTACCTTTGAGTAGAACTCACAAAAAAACACCTATAAGGGAGCATAGTTTGAATATTTAATTGTACCACTCGAGTTTTCACTCTTTTTGTGAGTAGCTAAAACGCAAATCCTAAGTTCTACATTACCCAAAATCATTAATTAATATTCATCGTCGGTTTATTGCACCCCTTTGGAATTTGTATACCCTGTACTCCGAAACTCTCATATAGTAGCGGTTGTTGTAATTTCGTCCCTCCGAGTAGATAACACGTACAACCTTCACTTACTTTTCAAAATGCTCATGTAGGCTAGTGGGTGAAATCAGCAATAAACAGACAGTCCTCTGTAGGACCGTTAAATGTCCTTTGGTTACATTGATAAGGGCTTTATCTCGCTTTACTCAGGATATGAAAGTCGCAATAGGTTGGAGGGTGTGCATTATTATCGAGCTGCACAAACCAGAAACTCAAACCTTCACGTTTTACATGTGGGACTTCTGAAAGTTTTCATAAGAACTTTCAAAAGCCTTCTCAAAACTTTGGGGAAGAAACCCTGAGACGTATCTTTGGGGTTCTCAGACAGTCCAGACAAAGTGTAATAATGATGGTATTCAACCCAAAGCATTGTGGTCTTTTCTATGATATCTAAACCAATGATTAAGTTTTCATTAAATTTCTATAAGGTAACTTTATTGAGGCAGCTTGTGTAACATCAAAGACATTATAGACGTGGGTAAATTCTGAGGATTCCACTTGGACATTCAGATAGGGGGTGAAGTGCTTTACTGAGAATCATAAGTTGACAGGCTATACGATGATCACAACTTACAGCTGGGCACTGGCTACAACCCGAAGAAAACCTGGCTGTAAATGGTGGTTTTAGGTTTGGTGTTTCCCAAACGTCTCGCTCAAAGCAGAATGTGCTAGCAGACGCGAAGTGGAGTCTGCTAGTAACCAAGCTTTGAGCAACCCAGCATCTATCATCTCTGGACTAACTCACACAGCTAGGAGAATGGATGTTGAGCATATTATTCACAATATCAGTACCATATTTATTATTACCGCGGAGGCAGGTTGCAGAGGACTTATTTGTACTACGAATTTCTACTGAATGCATATGATGCACTGTTGATGATAAAATGACACAATCCTTGTTCATGAGTTGATAGCCCAACAGCATTTGTTTACCAGAGGAGTTTCATAAGAAGGTTTTGGGAATGCTGAGTTTTTGAGCAATACTCCCATAATGGACCATTTTCTGTGGTCATTAGTACGAAATTTCAAAGCAGCATGTGGATTATTGTCACCCACGAGCAGTTAGAGTGGTTCCAACAGTAAGCGTATTCCATTCGCACACTGTTCTCTCATCCATAAGGAATTCGGAACTCATTCGCCTGGAACATCCTACCGAATTTCACCTTTGTATATCCCTAACTCAATTGCAGGGGAATTTTTGAAGTCTGTCTAAGTGACAGACATCTCACAAGCTGGTTTTCGATTGCTCATCCAAGCATATCGAGAGGGCAGGTTGGTTAGCCACCGCAATGGGCGACCGGTGGGATTGCCCTGATTTCCAAATGGACAGGTCAAAAGTAAAACGGATTGGTTTGGGCATTGACAAATCAATCGGCAAATCAGTGTTTTCATGCTTTTTATTCCCTTCATCCCTGAGTCCAGTCATGAAATGCATCAGATGCGGATAGGGCTGCTTCACAGGACTACAAAATCGCTGTAACTCACAATCCAAAACTTGGATTGTATGTATAAAACTGGATCTTGCACAAGATCATGAAATGATGGTACCCAATGTAGGAGGGGAACGACCTCAGAGGTTTAGCCGGGTACCGTGTCCTGGAGCAGTTTGCGAGCCTCAATGTTAAGCTCAGTAAACGGTAACATTTATATAACCATGTGGCTTAAATTGAAAGTGCTTAGGCACAATTAGAAAGCCGTCTGACAGAATGAAGCACCATAAAACACACATGTCCACAGAGTCTCACAGGGTTTTCTTCAGGATATCAACGAACTAATAAACAGTGAGATTATTTCTGCAATTAATAAGCAGCGGCCAATAATACAACCGTGGTGTCAGGGTTTGATAACATCATGATGCCCAGGGCTACAGAGGAGCAGTTTTTGTCATGGCAACAATGATGGTCTTACATTTTTTCTTCACCCTATAATTAACTGACACTGATAGAGGGATGGGTTAATCAGATACAGTGGATATAGTCTGGGATAAACTGACACAAGCTGATGGTTCTTTGGTTTATCTTACCTGGAAGGCATTAGTAGCCCTTAAAAAAAACGATTTCCTTTCCATCGAGGCGACATACGAGTGTTAAAGTACTTTGATTGTTGGAAGCATGAATGCTTTAATTGTTGACTGTCTGAGCATGCAAAACTCTCCTGCGTCGCTTCTCTAAATAAGGTAAACTTACGGGTGTTACAAATCTTTTGTGGTATTTCCAGATTGGTTAAAAAGACCAGAATACAAAGTGCGCTTTAAACATTGTCTTGGTGTGATGCGCTCCTTAACGTCACGTCTGCTTAACTAAAGCGCTGTGTCAAACATAACTGCGGGGTTCTTTAGGGTTGAGCTCTGTAATGAGTAATGGACACAAGAATTCATAGATTATCAAAAACCAGGCCTAAACTTCCGGTGGTAGGGCTGCTGGCATGCTGCTACGAGTGAGGTGATATTCCCATAAATTTGAAAGATATTCTGGTAAGTCTTTGAAGGCAACCTAATCGCACATCCAGTTCCAAGTTTTCGCAACCACAAAGGTGTACGTGGAGTTTAAGGAAGCTGAGGTTTATGACGGTCGTCCAGTGGCTTGATGCTATTTGGCTTGAAATTGATCTGTAATAGACAGTAGTCCAGTGTATTCCGTCCGTCTCCACTCTGTTTAGAACTTACGCTTCAAAAACCATAAATAACGAGATTTCCTCCTAAAGACAGTGGATTAATTTTGATTTCGAGGATATGATTCCATTTCTGCTCGACGTAATGTACATGGCTCATAATGAATACATTTGTTGGATGCAAATTGGAATTTAACAGGACGAGCAATTTCGGACAAAGTTGAACTGACCACTTACCGATTTACGTAAGTAGTGGTACGAAATTTTATGAACGTCGATGAGCAACCTGACTTTTGCACAGAGAACAACAAAGTTGATGCTACCGAATATGCCATCCTTACATTATTTGTCTTTGTCCACTGACTAACATTCTGAAGTTTCCATGTTTTGTAATGCCGGCCAAGTGCACAGAATAGAAACAAATGAAAAAACGCCTGAAGGTGGTTAACACGTTTGCAAAGAGACTAGTTATATATATATATATATATATATCTATAATCGGCAACGCCAACTATTGCAGACCAGGTATTGGTCTAACCAAACTATGTTGATCTTCGCTTTATAAACTAATTTTAGATGAGATCTCCTGCGTTTAGGGGCGAAATCTGCATGTTTTCATATTATCGCAAAAAACAAACTTCGGCACTACAAATTATTCATCGGTATGATGTTCACTGTCAAAACCAGTGGTAGTAGTCTTGATTAAGATTGGCTCACAGGTTGTAGGTCCCCTCATAGCTAAACAGCCACTTGTCGACCTGGCCCATTAATAAATATCGGACAGTGAAAATAATGAGCTAGATTTTTGACAGCGATAACCCCTGGGGAATTCGGTGAACAGCCAAAATGCGGCACGCTTCGCATAGTTGGTGAAATCAGGGGGTGTGTACATAGTGGCGTGGCAAAAGCCTCCGCAATCAATCGCAATGCAGTCGGTCTCGGATTCGATTTGAAACACTGTCCAAATTGTCAGCAGAGAGTGCAAAAATTTTTTACGGCACCACTGTGCTTTGCTGGTTGTTTTGTCATGAGATTTAGTTAAAAAAACGGCTATTTTGCCAGAGTGTCTGCTTCCATGTATGGGTGTTTAAGATACACCTGCTATGCAAGAACCACCCGAAACACTAGGCCAGGATCGCACTTTTGATCTATTTACAAAGATAGTCGGCTCTAATTGTACAAAGGGTCTGCTGAGAACAACTGTCGATTTATTTCTTTTACAGCAATCATCATGAGCACGCGTGTAACGAGATGCGTTTACTGTAAAGTGTTAATTCATCTAGTAAAAAACTGATCACTATCTCGATTGAATAAATCCAAAAAGAGCAGATCACAGATAGTTCCATCGGTTGAGGCAGAAAGAAAAGTTGAACTATACACCAAATTGAAAGGGAAGAAGTTAGTTAATTTGCTGCTATTGGAATTAAATTCCGCATCAGAAAACGTCGTTTTGGCCCTTCACCAGCCTTTGTTTTCCGGAAGATACTGGGTGCACAACACGGCAGTTTGCTGCGACAACACACGAATACCTGTCATTGCAAAACCCCATTGCATGAAGTTGTGTGGTCAAAGGCTACATTGTATTTTGAAATTCATTTGAGCTACACAAGCGAGTCGTTTCACGTTATCTTCAGTGCCACGTAAAATTTCAATTTCGATTCAGCGGCGCAACCTGACTAAACCTCAAGCAGTCGTACCATTATTGTGAGATCTGGTACTGGACTGTCAAAAACGGTTTAAACGAACTCTGCTTCTGTCTCATTCATTTGGCTTGGTTAGTTGCTGCTAAAAAGATCACTTTACACAGCCAAATTACATAAGAATTTAATTTAACTAACGACCAATTGTCTTTATCCTCCCTCTAAATTTAGTTGTCCAATTCATTGTTTATACCTATTTTAATCGACAGGTTTATACCGATCAGATGATTAGATTCGTCATAAATCGTCAATCTATTATTTCGTCATTTTACGTTCTTTTTAAAACTACGGGAATATTCAGGTTAATAGAAGGGTATACAAAAAGGATCTCCTTCTTAATGCAAATGTCCCTAAAGGTGAAATTTCCGTCTAACAACTGTGTCTCAGTATGTCACCTTTTGTAATTTCAGTAATTTAGACCAGAGAACTTGAGTTCCACTGACACGAAAACAATACATTCTTGAAGATATATTCGCACACATCCTGTTTGGTGATCAGAAAATGAGAATAAAATAAAAAAAACGAAGTTAACCAGCCTACGCTTTCCGTAATAAGGCCATTTAAAATGGTTACGGGAAGATTCAAGAAGTTTCTTAACTTCATGATCTTACTTTTATCTTATCTCAATCTCATCAGCATCATCTTATAAAAACTCCGGGCTGTGCTTTCACACTTCAAATAAATATGGTAATTTTGCACAGAAAATGTCAACAGGAAGAAAGTGGCCAAATTTGGAATTTTCGAACTGGGAAATGTTATCACGTTGATTTGTAGTGACTAGAAATATACCTTCAAAATGTTTTATTGTCATAAACATCTTAATGGTTTTTTAGGTGATGAAAACGGCCGCGCGGCTTGCTATGCCAGCTGTACATGTGTGTGTGCATGTGTATGTTTTATACACCGAGCTCATCTCTCAAGACCCCAGGGTACCCTCATATATGCACATATCCGTTGGGCTTGGAGTGCTGCTTCCCAGTGTGTCACCTTACCAACAAACTTTCATGTTTATTGAAATCTTAACTGCTGATTTGTCCCATACCTACGTGTTTTCACGTGTAGGAAACCACTTAGTATGGCAGTGTTGGTGGCATCCATCACTTGATGCCGAATTTTACACCATCCACGGGCCAGACGTGGTTATTTCGGAAACTGACGTCAATCTTCTGGACGGATTATTTAATTGCAATGCAAGTGAAGTAGGCTTTGTAGTGCCACTAGGGTGAGTCGACGCGGCAAAATTAGGTGGTTGACGCAATTTGCTGCAACACCAGGCTGTTTAACAGATAAAGAAACTTGAATAGGAGATGCAGCTTATGCTTGCTTAAGTCTTTTCCTGCGTTATTAAGGAAAGTCTGTTGGTGAGTGGGGTTTTGCTACTAATCCGGAGAATCAGACCATTAAGTAGCTGAGTATATAAGCATTTCGTGAACATCTGTAAGTATTCCACTTCTCGTGCATACAAGGATATGTTCACAAACTGGTCTTCTGGTGAGGACAAATACTGAGTGAAGCAAGAACATTAAACTTCTTTTCAGAAACTTGACACTAGATGCTCCATGTTTTTTTTGGAGTGTGGTTTTTACCGAATTGGTCATGAGACATCCCTCCAGCATCTGTTTTCATTGTAAGCTCTAGCCCGGGTGTAATTAATTGTCAGTCTGAGACTTCAACCCAAAGTTGACACTGTTGGCTAAGTAGTGTATACTGCCACAACTAAAATTTTTTCTTCACTTCACTATAAGAGACAAGAATTTCGTGTTCAAAATACCAGAACAGACAGAAGTTTTGCATATAGGCATCAACTAATGAAGCAGTAAACAAATATCTGGAACAGTGAAATAAAAGGACGCAGTGGTGTTAATTAGTCTTTTCAGAAGTGGTGTGTTCATTTGAAGCTTTGGGTGAGCAAAAGACACAGATTTCGAGATACAGATGGTTCATTTACTCCCGTCTGACAAAAACGAAGATTATTCTACTCTAATGGATGAAGCGATTTATCAGCAAACGTAACAATACCCATTTTCCAACACACGCGATGTTCTAATTTTGTTTCTGTGTTTACAACACTTGGCCAGTTACGCGACAACAAACACTGGATAATAAGCCATAGGAAGTAGTACGTTGCATAAAATTCATTAGAAGTAATAATGGCTGTCGTCTTCTCATATTAAGTTTGTTTAATTGCCGGAGCTAAAAGATAATCTTGTCAAAGTCTTCAGATGAAAGATTAATATCAATGTTCTTCTGGTATTTGGACTATATCAATCTCTGGTGCACTGGGATGTTTACACAGGGGGATCACTGATGGCGCCGATTGATACTGACGGCCTATCGATTCGACAGATATGTGACGAATAAGCCGCAAAGTTGTAGTGCATAAACGCCGCGGAGATCGAGCGTGCTTCTAGCAGAGTCGGTAGAACATACGTCATGTCGGTGGATCTAGCCCTATGCCGTGTCTTTTCACTGATGCTACTTGTGATCGGGTCTCCAGCTCCAAATGAATGAATACAGCTACGGAGACCTCATCAATGTCAATGCGAGCGTCTGCTTACAAAAGATCAGGCAACACCTAGCTGATGGATCGTATCGACAGACCAACAGTGGTAAAATTATGCGGCATTTAAGATTTGTAGTAAAACCTCTGGAGCACTGTGAATGCTGTTGGCTGTGCCAAAACGTGCAGTTCAACGGTAAAATTTTGGCTTGATGAAAATCCAGAAGGTGGATGTCTTAATGAATCCAGTATTGAACGAAATCCGCTCTCTAGTACCAGAGTCAGCTAGGTTCTTAGCTTGCATACTGAAACCACCCGTGAAGGAAATCAACCTTAGGAAGGCACTGACTAGACTTTTTCGGCAATGCCAAAGTTTTACTTTGGAAGTACCTGGATTTCTTATAAATTCTAAAGTAAACTCACACAAAGGTGGCTCACTGTCGGTGTTATTGAAGGATACAACATCGCAATAATAGACAGAATTCTCAGTAGGTGAAGTCATTGAGAACGTAAAACGTACCCGCATACACTACCAAAATAAAATTCTCAGCTGACGCTTAAACTCCAGTTGACCTGTTGGTAAATTTAGGTTTGTGGATTAGTTCCCTTTCCTCTATGAAAACGCCCAACCTTCATACCTAGTCATTCACCTTAAGGAAGCTTCAAAGACAAAGCAAAACATGGCTCAGTGACATATATACCGAATTTTTTTCGAAACTTTTCTGGGACATGTGAGATATTTTCAAGATGGGGGCCGACAACCAGATACAAAGTGACCACATGTGGGTAATCAAACACGTCGCCTAAATGAAGATCCGCACTGCTCTCTGAAAGGCTAGCCGGGTTTGTGATTTCCACCCGCGACTGTCACCAAACACAAGACTTATCCAGTGTCTGTTCCATCTGCTTACCCCAGTTCATATATACTGAACATGAACTGCGTGATTAAAACTGTTCATAGTTACCTAGTTATCGTTCGTAGCTATTCGTGCCCAACTCTTCTGGTTAATGTGAGCACCTGAGTTTGAACTGAGAGGAAGGCGCTCACCATTCAGGTGTGCAATGCGACAAACGTCAAATGCAAGCTGTGTGGCTACGCAGAAAGCAGGCCACACTGTACGAAGATATGAATGCAACTATAGCGATGGTTGTTTCATCACGTAGCCAGACGGAACACCTCACCTCACCTTATATCCTTGAGAAATGCAATACGACGTAGCTAACTGGATAGTAAGAACAAAAGCCGATCAGTTGTAACCATGTTACGTTTATCTCGGGTTGTGACTGGTCCACTTTGCAGAAACAAGCGTGCATACTACAACAGCTGATTGGGATTAGTGACTGTTGACGTTATGATTGTCAGGACCGATCGTGAGCTTCACCAAATTTGTCCAACATATGTGTAAGAAAATGATGCCAATGTACCGACTTAACCAAACGCAATTCTTTTCAGGATTTCACCGAAACGAGAACTGTTATGGAATTTCATACATTCTTGTGGAACGCTATTCTCAAGCAACAGCGAAATGCGTGCTGCATATCAAAAAAGGGCCGTCTTCGTTCCTCTTCAGATGGTTTATCTCACACGCCTAGCCGTATTTCCATAATCTCCTACGAATTAATGTAACGCGATAGCACGAATCCGAGCACCTGATAAGATGTTCATAAAATCGCACTTGGGTTTCTACTGTTCACCCCTTATTTACTGAGAGTGCCCCGCGCTCACCCAGCTATTGTGAATGTCCAACTTGTGCGAACTTATGCGGACTTATGTTCATGGCTGAATTGAGGTTCGTAGATACATGGAACGCAA
Source organism: Opisthorchis felineus (assembly GCA_004794785.1). NCBI lineage: Eukaryota > Metazoa > Platyhelminthes > Trematoda > Opisthorchiida > Opisthorchiidae > Opisthorchis > Opisthorchis felineus. The sequence continues at coordinate 318,119 of SJOL01006357.1, read as the reverse complement.
ATGTCGGTAAACTATTAGTTTAGACATTGCGACCTTATTTGATGGGCGGCGAATCAGTATGTTACAGATCCTTAAACTTATGCTTTTCTTTCTGTCCGTGGGATTCAACATATGGTAATTGTGAGTACATTTTGTTGTGTGGTGGGTTTAATTGGAAACTTACAACAGAGCAACAAAGTACGGTTTCACGCAAATGTTTTCTTGACAGGCCAAGTTTGAAAAAAGTTTTGAGAACGCACAAATCCAGTGTTACTAATGGTTTACATGAAATAGAAGGAATCATTAAGCGAATTCCGTCGTTGCTTTTAGATTTATCAAGCAATATCCATCATTAGATTCCATATGGGAGAAAAAGGACCTGTCTGGCCAAGGCATCTAAAATAGTTTTTCAGTCATATAGTCAATTTACATCCTGCTATACAATTTCCTATGCCATTTTACGTTACCCGCCCATAGAAGAAACCCCCATGGTTAGATTTGCATAGTTTTATGGTGAACAGCTTTCGGTTTTGTCAATCTTTTAAGTCTGCTAAACTTGGTAGAATGCAACAAAATCGCTTGATCTGGCTTCAGACCACACATAGAACATGGTAAATTTAACACTTATTCTAGATCCAAAACCTTTTATTCAACAAAACGAATGTTGTATGCAAAACCTTTGTATGTGTTCAAGGAACTGGAACTGATACTTCAGAAAATTTTTTGAATGTCTGGATTGTCCAGAATGTATGAGTTAAATATAAGTTTTTCGAACACTTTTATGGATTGAAAATGACTTATTATTCGGCTGTACAGGGTGGTTTAGAACAAGTTATCTTAATCAGAGTGTTTGATAATGGGGCAGCGGAAAGGTACACTTTGTTGCTGCTTGAAGGCGAAATTTGGTCTGACTCAAAGCACTTCGTTCCGTGATGTGCTAGTTGTGCCAATACACCGAGAGTTTGATTGGTTTATTGTTATAGTAGCCAACAGACTGGGTAGTTCACAAACCACATATCATGTACTTCAGAACACACATGACTCGAAATGATGGACATAATCAAATAAAGAAATGTTCAATACTCATAATTTCACAGGCAAAACCGACTGCAAAGTCGCTTCTGGTTTATAACTTATTGTTGGTATGGCATATAAATTCACTAAGACGGCTGTTGGGACGTTCTTTTTTCTATCGAGGGTAGCCGGGCATTCATCCGGAGCCGGAATCGCACACACGACAGCTCAGGCTAAGTTGAAATTTTAGAAGCATTTGAAATAATATCCTACAAGTCATACAGTAAAAGACAAATAAGTAGATCAACTTTAGCGAACCTTTTTGGTGCAACTCCCAGTTTACAATTTAAAAGTTCTAATGTGAAAGTGACGCAAACAATGAACTGATTCATAGTGTGATGAATCTCGCAGTAATACCAGTTAAGTATGCAAATGAGGGTTTGGGAAATGGATTAGCAGAATCTAACTAAAGTTTAATCCATAAACCGTGACAACTTTTGGTTACTGATTTTACACAATGAGAACCCTTTCTCTAGCTCTAGCTACTCCGAATACTTTGAAAACGATGAAGTGAATGAATCCTTTCAGTGTGATGCATCGTGGGAAAGTTTGCTGCTTGAAACCTCTGCAGTTTAGCCTACTGCACATACTCAAGCTTGAAAAACTTCGTTATTATGTGCTGCTCCCTGATTTCAGACAGAACGTGGCAGTTTCCTTTTATTGTTCAAAGTCGTTATACAAATTCAGTCAACCTTTGTTGGCGTTTTTTGTAGTTGTTTTACTGACAATCCTGCTATTCATAGTGTCGTTCCCAGAGTTAACTACTTTCGTCCATCTATTCAGGCTGTCTGTTCAAAGGGAAAAAATTGAGTACACTACAACAAGAAAGGGGGTGCTAGGCTTCTTCAAAGCAAACTAGCATGTTCAAATACTTCGCAGTGAATCCTAACCAATAGGTACATTGTGGCAAACACTTCAAAGATAGTTACCCCTCCGGAGGACTCTGTTGGGGGGCACAACAAATCTGAACAAAACTCACAAACCCTGGAATAAACGTATTCATATGCGATGCTTTGGGACTTGTGTTGCGCAGAAATTCTTGCTATGATGCGCTACAAACATTCACAAACCGAGGTTGCGTTCCAGTGTGTTTAATTTATCCACAGATATGAATAATTTTACAAAGCTTTGTTCGGAGTTTGTTTGCGTTAGACCAGAAGGCATGCATGCTTGTACCCTCCACTGGCGTTGCGAGACCTGCCTCAACCTGACTAACGTTACGTTCCTGATCTAACATTATTAGTATTTATTTATAGCTGTTGAGTGAAGACGGAACAAGAAACAGGGGTGTGGATTGGAAAACTGATAAAGTAAATGTGTTTCCGTCGTGATTTGGCCACTCAAGTGGTCAATATAGAGGAAAACGGATGAGGATAAAGGAGTTAAACGGAGACGAAAGAGACAACCTTATAAGGGGCATCATGACAAAGGCCAGTTTTAAGAGAATAAACTGACACAGTAATTGTATGAATATGTGGTGAGTGGTGGCCTAATGCCCTCCGGTAAACGCAGATTACACACTGAATTGTTTTGTTTATGATAGATTTCAGGTTTCTAGCTTCACGCACGCCGTGCATGCCCCAGTATATGCAAACGGTCGACTTTCACGGGACATTTTGCTTTTCACCCTCGACTAATTCATGGTTTCCAAATCAAACGCCGGGCAATTCGATCTTTGCACAAGATAAATGAAGTGGTGTCTAGGTTTAGATTTCCAGGTGCCGCAGAACATGGTGCACGTGCGCTCACAGACTTTTGGAAACAACTACTGATTCATCAGCGATAGGAAACAAGTGTACCTAATTTTTGGACAACCGAAAACATAATGGCACACACAAAATAGCTTTTTGGCCTCATCTGAATCGTTTCTATGATCTACCGGAATGTTAGAAATAACTTGCAAATTTACTATTTGCTACCAAGTGTCCGTGAATCATTATAAAACTGATGAATGCAACTGGCGGACGGTAGAGATCTATTGCCAGTCTTTAGAGTGAGTAATTGTTATGAGCGGGGTGCCTGCCTGTTTTATTTGCAGATAATAGGAGTGATTTTCATTCGTTCACACAGAAATACGTATAGATTCAGAGCTTTTTAATAAATTTACCGAAATTATGTTGTGTTGCGTTCGCTTTGTTCGTGCGGTGCATGTAGCAGAAGAGAATTACGAAATTCAAAACCAAATGGCACGTTTTTTTAATTATACAGGGGCGTTTCCTGAACATCTTGGAACTAAGCTTATCCGTGATCAATACATTTGGTATGACAATTGTCAGGTGAAATAATCCTTGAGATTAGGCGTGACCAGTTATATTCAACACAGTCCATTAAATCGTCGTGCTAGTCAACGGAAGACGCAGAACTCCATTTACTCCATGTAGGTTGAAAGAGCATAGGGTTATGGATACTGGTTAAAGTTACAGGCGTCACATGTAGATAAAACAGCACAACGAGGGCCATGACAACCAGTTCAATACAGTTCAGAGCTATATTACAACAAGGTACAGTAGGAGGTTCAGTCCTGTGAAATACTTTCAAAACTATTCCAATAACTTCCAAGTGTATTACTTCTCCATTAGTGGTCACGATTTCGGATATTTTTTCCCCATATTATTCTTGAGATTAAAGGGGATTTGTTTCCTAATTTTATGGTGAGCCATATCCCAAATGCGCTCATAAAATCCCATGTTTAACCACCATACCAGAGTGAAATGGTACTCAATCCATGATTACCCAGTAGGATATTTCTACAATAGCATTGGGAACTTTTCTCACAGTAGTCATAGTTCTTCACCGGATGGAGAATGTGTTGTTTAACTCGTATTAAGTGTATCCTGTCTTTACGTTGCTGGTGCATTGCCATGCTAAACTTTTGTGCGTGCTCCTCCGTTGTTCACGTCACAAATTTTCGAGTTAGAGTCACGTTGATTAAATAAACGACCTGTTTATAAGTACTGTTGAATTTTTAGTGTAGGAAATGTCATACGCTAGATAAAAATATTTTAAGACGATGTTCTTCTGAATCCGTAATCGAAGCGAATCCAACTTATGCCTATGATTGATCCGAGAACTATTAAAAGATTAATTCACATGGGCACAAACACTCAGAGCGTCAAAAAATGTGAATCGTCGTAGTATCAGGAAAATTGTTATCACATTGGTGACAAAGGAAAACGCCATTGAAAGAATATAATCAAACTGATATTGGGTTACCGGCCTTCTTGCCTGAAGTAATGTTTTCCAAGTTATTCCCGTTTTGTTGGGTGCCATTAATTTCTTTTAGAAACGCAATTTTATCTGAATGGTGCAATGCATTCATAACACAAGCATTTATTACAGAAATATCACCATCTTTGAAGGCTTTTGAGCTCATGTCCTAAGAAGAAAAGAATACTCCCGCCTGGTAGAAGTGCAAGTTTCAGTGCCTCAGGTTTGAGAACGAACACCTGGAATATTGGTTTTTGTCCCAAATTGACAAATTCGTTCCATTCCAGTGGCTGATGACAGATATGGGGCGGACGAGAGATGCTAAGAACGCCGAAAGCGTTCCTACTAATTGAATGTTATTCGGGCGATAAGTGACAACATATTGTCGGCATATTGTCGGCCGGTACCACTCCACAGAGAGTCTATCGCGGATAGCATAGTAAAGAGTCAAACGACAAGGCAGTGTGACCTGACGAACGATTTACGGGTAGATTGAAAAAAAGCTTGAATACCATGTACTGAACACAAGCCTAAAACGAGTCGCAAATGTATGGTTGGATGGGTTGCTGTCTCGGCTTGTTGTGCGGGCGGCGGGGGGGGGGTTTGCTTGCGGGTTCGTTCCCGCTGCCTGGTTTTGGTGATTGGCTGGTTGTTGGTGTTGGTTCGTTCATCTAAAAATGGCTTGTAAAAGAGGTCTCTATTTACTATCACTTTACTGTGTGGTGACCGTCGGACGGGCTAGTTCCACATGTTTCCAAGCCTGTTGTGTTCCGTGTAGGTTTTTGACTTCCCTATCTTTTTCGTCTACGACTCAGCCCGTTTTACGCCGCCATAGCAACCACGCTGTGGCTTAAAGCACCGCTACCGGGACAAGCCTTATTTCAGAAAAGCAATCTTTGGATTTATTGACTTAATGGACACAACTGATTCTTGTCCCGAGGCGTGCACTCAGTGGTTAAAATGTTGCCAGTGCCTTAAAAGAAAAAGAGACAATATTGAATTTCTGATTCCCCTACGTTTGAGGTTGAGTAAGTGGCGACAAAAGCTGTTTCAACCACCAACATTCTGTGGAACCGAATAGTGGTTTTTAAACTACAATCAGTGTCAATCAGAGACATCGTATTAGCAATATGACGATCCTAGCTGCTGCAACGTTCCCACAGTAGTTCAGTATTTTTTTACACATTCATCTCCTGAATGCTTAAAGAACACGAATTTTGAATGATCGAACTTAAAACTTCCAACTTACCGTAACGGAAGTTACCTGTACACTGTTTCTGTCTACTACGGTGACCGAGTGAGATGTGATAAACCAACAGTAGAAAGAATCGAACAAACAAATCACTCTGGAAGCCAAATAACAAAATTTGAGCCTATCAGTCACTCCTCTTTATCTGCTACTGACAACCGACGTAGACATAACTCATTACCAAAAACCTTTTGAAAATGAGCGAAATTACTTGGAGTTTTGTAAGGTGTTTTTTCCATCACCTAATGTCAAGCAATAGCAACTCAGTCGCGAACTAAAAGGAGACTGGGAAGTCCTGACTGGCGGGTCAATTGATCGTCACAACCAGGACAGTCACTGGGTCGTCGATCGATTGGCCCGGGTTCAAATCCCGGCACGGACTTTGGATATGCACTGCTGATGAGCTCTAATAAGAGAGAAACTCGAGTCCAGTGCTTCCCTTTGGTGGGGACTCATCGGAATAATTACGTTAGAACAGAAGGACGACCGTTCAAACGAGAGTGGTGTGAATATGAACAAAAATACCTATCCCGCAAAACTCCAACTAAAAGGAGACTGAACTGAATCTCAGCGGCGTCTCGAATAGCAAGGAGATCAACTGAGATCGGCTGGGTCTGAGTTTCAAATCAAGTTAGTTTGCAGGTGAACGTACTTTGCAAATTATCTCTAAATTCAGTTAAAGTAGAGGATAAGGGTGACAACCACTTGAAGAGTTCCAAGAAAAGCAAAACCGGTCATGGGTTGTCGAAGGGTGATTAATGCTTTCCATCTCTGGGAATAACTTGTCGGTAGTTGTCCGATTAACTGAAAAATGTCCGGGATCAGGTAAAAATGAAAGTGAGAACGACATTTTTCAAAGTACTTAGATAAGCGCGCGGACTGTTCGAATTCCAGAAGCGAAGATTTTGCCGGGCTACAGGAACCACCATAAGCTGTGGTGTCGTAGCAACTTAGCGCAATCCAGTTTTTATGAACGATTCGCCCCTCACTAGATTAATCCCGGACCATGACGGGTTCAGTTGAATGTAATGCCGAAACTCGTTTACACCACTTTGTGAATAACCTTGTTCACGAGCTGTGACAACTGTGACTTTCTGCGAAAATGTCAGCCTTTTACCGGTTTCAGTGCACAACTACTGAACCAAATGTTTTCTTTCTATCTGAATGCAAGCCAAAACTGCGGACTACGCGCAAGCAAACGAACAATACAGATTTAGTGATTACATTTTGAAAATACCATATTTATACATTATATCACCCTCTTAAAATGTTAATATTTCTATTTTGCCCAACCTGTGTTTTTGCAATATGATGCGTTGCAGTCTCTACACGAATAACGTGTTTTGGCATGAATAACCAAGAAATGAATCTAATGTTCACGCTCGTGAACAATGTAGAGTACTGTTGTTGATAATCAGATACTCGATAACAATTGGTGTGCAAATCATTTTGACATAAAACGCTGCCCCAGAAAGAGGGAGTTTATCAATAATTAACCCGCTGGATGTTGCCTGCTATTTGGCTAGTCGGCACCTGGTATGAAGTTGCCTAGACGAATAATATAACCACAATCAGCAACGTACACAAAGGCCGAAGAAATAAACGACACAATGCCGTCCGTAGAACAGTGCAAACTCCCATTATTCCGCAGAATTCAAAATAAAGTTGTTAGGGCCTGATAATACCACTTAGTTCCAGAAAATTTTTGGGTGCTCGCTCCGTTAATCTGTCCTCCTTTATATATTGTGCATATCATGCCACCGATGCAATACCGTAACTAGAACAAAGACTCTTAGTTCATAGATGACGGAGGACTTGGTTAAGGAAAGAAGCGTCATGAAGTTGAGGGTGCCGTCTTAAAAGAAGGGTCACCTGATATTCCAGCTGATACTTTTTTCCAACTGGCTTTGAAACATGTATGCTTACGTGCTTAATCACGTATTTCTGTTTAGTCCATATTTTTCACTCATGGGACTGAGCGAGATTTCCCCGAGCGAAATCGGGCGTGTTCATTCGTGCGTGCAAGTATTAGTTTATTGCCTGCGAACTAACCAATTTTTGCATATATCGCGTTAAATGGCAGGCTAAAACCAGACTGATAAATAAATAGTTTACTCTCCTGGCTGAATGGTTCTGAGGAAGAGTAATGTTTTTTTGAAAAGTTGTAATATGTATTGTTGAATAAGCAGGGGGCAAAACGTCCTTCATATGGCACCCTTATAATATGGTCGCACATTAGTAAGTTGATCGAGTTTATTGAACATGGACCCAGTAAAACTAGTGAACCAAAATCCCCAATGCCAGAACTGATATAAAGCCTGGATGGTTGATATAGGATCCGCTTCATTTAAAAAGTATAAAGCTGTTAGTACTTCGAAGCGAGTACAGACCCTTCAGAGGGAGTTCATTCACATGAAGTGCCTGCAGTAAATTCGCTAAATACATTCATGTTCAGGTAAATTTAGTTTTACTGGGGAACCCAACCGAGTCTCATTTGAATCTTGTTTACGATGGTCTTTAGCTGGATGTACTGCATCATGTATGAGCAATAGTAGTTTGAACCCAAGCTTCTTTGGTGTATCCTGAGATGTTATCTGGCTGATCGTTTCGGTTCTCCGTCCTATCAACTAACTATAACACTCGACAAAGAAGAATCACTGGTTCTCCTGCTCTTAATAACATTTTCTGAACCTTCGTATAAGGTTTCCAGGTAGCTCTGTCGCCAAGAGAGCTTGGCTATTTCCTATAGTGAGTTAACGCATAACCTAATTTGCAAAATGTATTGCTGAAACTTACAGCACGGCAAAAATTGAAGTTGCAACTAAACATGTGCTTTAGTGTCAGTAGGATGGTGAAATTTTCGACAAACTAGCAGTGTGCAATTGCATCTATTTATAAGTCGGCAGGAACATAGAGTCTAGTTTCATGTGCACACCAGCAATTTGCGGCCTGGTTGCTATTTTGACCAATAGTGTTGGATAAATCGAACTGAACCAGAGGCCTGGATATCCTATAAAATCCACTTTGATGGCCGCGCCCTGCTCCAAACATTTGTTAAACTGGAGTTAGGAACAAAGAATGGTATTATTTGAGAAAACCGAATGAGCATCACGACCATGCTAATCTGATAATCTACCCTAAAGGGATGGATTAAGAAAAGTGGATAGGACACCATACTTGTTAATGGGTTACTTCCCGTGCAACGCTTAAAAGACAGCGAGGGTGCTATTGGAGCGGCCAGATTTGGCAGCCACAAAACAAAACAAACTTTGCCCTCATTTTGTTTGCGCGACCCTAAAGTCTGCGGAAAATCGGTACCGTCTTTAAAAACGTAGGCAGTGGAGACTGGGACTCACTTTTTGTTGTTGGCGAACAATCACACTATTACAATTTCATCTTTGGAATTCTGATTTTTGCCTGTCGGGCAGAAGTGCGTGCCTTGCAATTTGAAAAGTGTGCGTTATATGTGATATTTCACTTCGTTGGTCAGATTTGACAATCGAGTTGTAACTAGACGCCCGAGCGTAGGGTTTTCTGGAGTACTTCTGAAAGCTAGGTTGTGGTGCTCGATGTCTTCTCGGTAGCTTTTCACACAAGTCAGATTAGTTTTCGGGTTTGAAATCTAGTGTCACTGTCGAATGTGAATATCGAGCGACCGTAGATCCTGAGGCTGGGTAGCCAGTTGTCATTTCAAGTTCCTAACATACCCCTCCAATTCCTTTCTCCCCCTGCTTTTCTTTTTTGAGTACTTGCTCACTAAACCCCTACAGCGGTGGACTTAGGGTGTACAATAGCTATGAAGCCGACGTATTCAATGGAAAACAGTTCACTTTAGTAACAAGGCTGAAGACCACGTGAACTTTCCACGCTACAAAGTCCAGGAAAGTGCAGTTTTATTTACATCGCATGGATTCGATATCTACCTGGGATTTGATATGGAAGACCATAACGAAGTTAAGGGGTACGACGAAAAATGGCAGAGTAGCCTGGGTTGGGAAGACTGACTAGAACCATGCGGAGAGTGGATTTGGTATGCTTTTAGGGTCCATAACTCCAGACTTTCTGCTATGATCGGGGAGAATAACACCTTCCGTTAGTTAGCCATATATGCTGAAAGATCAAGTAAAGTCTTATAACGTCGGATGCACGTGCAAGATGATGACAGGCTAGCGAGTGTTTGGACATGGATACGCAATCAATTGTAAAACGACCAGAGAGACTAACGAGCATCACATTGTCTAGAGTTTTGCCTTCCAATATTGCACCCGCCGTCAAAATTTCCAACGGTTCTATCAGAGCCACTGGCTAAGGTCACTGGCTCAATTCCAGTTTCGCTTAGTACACAGATTGCTCCTGCTTCAAAGTAATTCGCTCTGAGAAGGTACATCACCCTCTTAGTGAGGACAATCATTCCTGAGAAGCCAAAAGATACTGTGAAACCGCTCCGTCCTTGTTGTGTGTAATCAACTTTTTGCTTCACACGCACTTCTGGAAAGATTTGAAACTGCAACCTCCCAGCATGTATTCACAGACTATGACATCAGGTCACAGGTAGCTGATCGGCTGTGTGATAAACTCGCACTTAGACAGAATGCATTTTTGTTGACACAAATGGAATGAATTTGATAACCGTCGTCTTAACTCAGGAGCCTACCCTTCCCATTTTTTCTCTGGCACCACATTTCTTCGACTTTGTTAGCCTGGGACGCTTTCCTAAGCGGAAAATATTTGCCAGCGCCACTGATATGTATTTCAAAATGAACCATTTGTTCGGCAGGTATTCTCAAAACACCTATTTAGAATCTTTGAGCGCAAGGTATCTTGGTTTTATTATGCTACTCCTATCTAACACAGGGAGGACCAAAAGATGGTTTCCGAAAATTAAAACGTTTCTCTTTGCTTAATGCCCATCAATTATTTAGGGCATTCCACACGAAACCAGGCTGAAGTTTCGCTACTGTTAGGCTTCGGTTGACTCGAGTATAGTCAATGACTGAGTTGTTTGTGAAACGGGAAAGCCGAAATCTGCAGTCGCACTGTAGTCCATAGTCGCGGGCACGGAGTTCGCAGTTTGGATTGACCAAGCTGTGCGTGCTCCCCTTATTTGAAAGGTGCTCTGTTGCGGGACTCAGACAGGTTTTCACGGACCATGTTTGCGCTAGTCGTGATCAGAAGAAAGTCGCCTTCTATCCACGATTTTATTATCAGCGAAATAATGTTAGGACGCATCGCGTTCTCCCATGGTCATCAGAGGCAAATACACTCCGAAATTTTCCGCGCTGTCTAGATTTTATCAAGAGAAAGGGACACAGCTAAACGTAGAATTCGGTCATAAAGGTGTTTTATGGAACATACAGACTCTACCGTTAAAGGTAGTCGTCTTGTTTGCGGTCGATAAGTTCAGTGGCCTTGTGGTTGCTAGCTCTCTTAGTTGAGCCCGCTTAAGTGATCGAGTTGGTAAGACGCCTAATTTTGAACTTTCATTGCTTGTTGCAGCATCTAAAACTTGTAGGCCTTCCACTGACTTGTAAGAGGGTGTAAAACGGTCCACAAAATGAGGCCCTGGAATAGTGGATGCGATTTAGCATGCAGCAGGAATTGAGGCGCCCTTCTTGACTTCAGCCAATGATTTGACGGAACATTAGCATATTCTTGGCGTTGGGGACTATTTCATTCACAACTCCAATGACAACCTGCAATAGTGAATTAGGTTTGGTACTTGTGAGAATGGCAACAGAGGTTTTATTGCCAGAACACGTCGAATTTTTGAAACATCACGGCTTATGGGTATCCTGGAAGCTTTCAATGGGCTTCCACCTGTATTCGCCATATCAATGATACCAAATTAATTCAAAGTGATTGAAATTTGATACCGTAGATCTCACTCTCAAAATAGGCAAACTACATGAAACATTCCGCTGGTTGGAAAGTGGCAGTAATCTTCAGGGAACGAGAGTTTAGTTTTCTTCAAAGAACGACTAAACTGCGTTGAATGCTGATTCTTGTTCCATACTGTAAATAACTTTTGGCTAAAAATTATATGTTCGAAATTGCAATACTTCTCTTGTCACCGCAAGTATGCAAACAACGAAGCATAGCTGTCTGGTAAAGTTGGTCCATCAAATCGCAGAAGAATATAAGGGCACCGTACAGCGCAGTTTTTTTTACAAATTGGAGTCTAACCCCACCACGCTTATCTCTTTGAGAGAGCAGAATATAACATTTCTGCTATACTTTAAAGAATGGTTATAGATGGCACGGCTGGTGAAGATTGTGTGCAAAACGGTTCAATAGTATTCTGTATATGTCGGCTTTCGACAGTGCGTTCCAAAAAACAAAACCTCCATTCTCTTGTTTGCTTCCACAGCTTTATGTTGTTAAAGCGGATAATTCAACGCTTGGTAATTTCTATGAAAAGAGTTCATTATCCATCTATCAGAATGCTTGCAAAATAAATATACGGGAATACGGCTTATTTTTATGGCCTCGTTTTAAAACAAGGATTACTTAGAGACGACACTTATACTCCGAGGCGTTTGTCATTGCGCGATCCGACGTGAGTTTATTATAAGCAATCTAACTATTTTCAGATGTCCTTCTCTTTTGGCGACATCCATAAGAAATAAGGAAAGGCCAATGAGGACGTAACTATTATGCGCAATGGGAGCCAGGATATGAGACAGAAACACTCACCTCAGAGAGCTCAAGCTCATATACAGTGATGTGGCCGAAATTATGTAAACATCTGACCAATAGCTTTTGGTGTTCCAGGGTAGTTTAGTTAAACTGATTTGTCGCTATTGCCTTGCCGTCCTAGAGTGATCATATTGATGTTCGAGGCAGTACAGTTCAATACGCAGCACATGTCGCATTACGCTTCACTATACCGTAATGCACCTCAAACCCTGTTGCTTTTCAGCATCCACCAGTACACTAACTCTCTCACCAAACAGGCGGGCGTTTTAATCGTCCTCCATCCGAAAGTCCAAAAAAGCTGTGGACGAGGCGATGTCAGACTCTTTATAGACCACTTTTATAAGTTTAGCTATTAGTGACGGTGAACCCGTACGGTCACAAAATCCACTCGTAAGGTTGAGTTTGCTGCTTGTCACAAAAACTTTCTTGCATTTGGAGATGCAAATCCACACCCGGGTTCTACGACTAATTACACAATGATTTGGCGTCATATTGAGCATCCTGTTAGTTCAAGCCTGAAATGTAATCAGGGATGCAGTTTGTGAAGTCACGCATTTTTTGGTTTCTACCCAAACGATGGTTGTTATTTTGACGACCATGTACACAGGATCAGCCCTTGAAGCTTTTTTTGCTTGTAGACAGTTTTCTGAAGTTCTTTACTTCGTGATCACCAAGATTAATGTTTGGTACCGTGGGAAACACCGGCGTTTGTATCAAAACCATAATTTGGTACCCATTAAGGAGAGCTAGAAACATCTGGTTGGCCGAACCTTCGGACTGCTTTCATTGAGGAAATTTGGAAAACCTTAAAATGTCCGGAAAAGCATTCTAGGAGGCACACATGTAAATTGGTTTGCTAGTCTGCCATCCTTTTCCATACAATAAAAATGGTTGGTAAACGTCATGTCACGGGTGAATAGCTTGCTCGCGAATGCTGGACATGTGCTTGTCTGAAAAAGAAGAATGAATCGGAAGAACAACCACATGGTACAGGTTGCCATTTTCGCTTTTTGAGCCAAAAAGTTAACAATTGATTGAACGGATAGACAGGTGTTTACCATTATTATTAGTACGGAGAGTGGTACAGGAGATACAATTTGGGGAGATTGCAATATAGGTTACAGTGAACACATTCCTTGATGTCTTTTCAGCACGCTTGAATTTTTAAGTAAGTTTTATTAACGGGTAGCATAGGAGAAACGGATCAAGATCTATGGGCAACATAATAAAGAGATATTCCTTATTTTGGCCAGTTTTTTATTTCTAATCCTAATCAGGGAGCAGCCTAATGTGTTTTATCCGTGAAATCCAGGGGGATTATTTTAATAGCTTTTAGATTAACATGCTATCCAAAAAATAGTGATGATCCCATAAAAGACTTGTGGCAACCGTTGTGCTTCCCATTTCACCCTTTTCTTTTAAGGCCTTTAGTAAGGTAGACTCTAAACAGGTCTCACTTGAGAGGATTTGTACACATATTCCAATGTGCTAAGGATTGTTCATGACTTCTGCTCACAGCATTTGGAATTAGGAGTTAATAGGCAACTGAAATGACTACTTCTTATGTTGTCCATCGAACGAAATGCTTCTTGCTACCAAGTACAGCATCTCTGAATCCAGGGAGACGTGCAACTGTAAATTGCGATGATCAGAGTCAGTTGTGCTACCACTGGACAGTATTACATGGGTGCAAGTCACGTGAGTAATGATCGACTAGATGGTTCATATACACGGAGCTTATGATGCACGTGTTTAGTCTTGGCATTAAACTTCTGCTTGATGCATGAATGTCGTGGTGAATTTTCTGAGTGTGCTGAGCGGAAACTTCGACTAAGGAGACAGAGACACGCCGTAAGTTCTTGGACTTAGCAGGCTAGAATATAAGTAATGTGAAACGGATAACCGAAAGTAAAACTAAAAATGCCATTATAAAGTGGCAGACTCATTTTCTGGTTACAGTTTGATTTTTCCATCTAATCTATTGATGTGTCATGGGTTACTTATTTTCCAAAGTTTATTATGAAGCTTTATGGGATAGACGGCACCCTTGCTTGCCTAAACCAAGTCCGTTTTCAAAGAATTCGCCTAAATTTGTTCAGGCCAACACTCTGCAGCCGAACAGGTCAGACTATTGAGTCATCAGCTTCGGGCAGGGTCCCCAAAGAAAACCCAACATTTTCTCACTGTCATTTGGGTCAGACTTTTGAGTCAAAGGCTCAAGGTGGGGTACCTCAACCAAACCCCCCTCCTCGGCCTGGGCAACCGGGAAGTATCATTTGCCCGCACAGTTCTATGTCCACCGATGTCCCTTCCCAACCCCTTCTCACCACACAAGCAAAATTGGCTAGGTCAATTGGCTGTCAGTTATCTGACCGAATGGTCTTAAGCTCCCCGCTGCATATTAACAAAAAACAAAATAACACCTTACTAAGTCCACGAGATCCTTTCTACATACTCTGTATCAAATTGGCAAACAGACAATGCTCGCTGAAACCTTGTACCACCTTAAAAAAGATTTATGCCGTGTCTCCGAAGCACGCACATGAGACTCAAGTGTAATTATTAGCCATTGCCTTCTATGCAAATCCCCCACCACCTAAAAGTTCACTGAAAACCCTGTATTTACGCACCAAATTATCAGCTTCCGCCTCCAACGCACAACTACCTACCCCACCCCCCAAATCGTCGATGGACGAAATAGTGACTGCTGCAACCACTGTAAGACAAGTACGCGGTTCTTATGGCTGATAATGATGATGGTAATGCTCAATAACTGACTAAAGTCTGTGATCGCAGCAGATTATTGGGCAGTAAGCCGCACACTTCAACAGACATCGGCCGACAAAATTGTGCATGACATAAAGCAGACGTACCAGCAGGCACTGAGTCCTTGAACACAAGATGCTTACCGTTGGTTCAACGAGGCTAGGTGAAAGTAGCTCATTCAACTATAGATGAAGTGCTGATAACTTGATGGACTCCTACATGAAATCCAATATGAACTGAGCAACATGACGTTTTTATGCACAAATAGTACGTCTCAGGAGATCTCCTTCAATAGGGTAAAATAAGTGTAGTACATAAGAAACCAGTACACAGCCATCCAAAGTAGCTAGAGGTTGAAAGCCTAGACTTGCAGCTACAGCATAGGTGCTATTGAGTACCGGCTCGGCAAACATGGTTGAACACTTCGAAAATCCACCTAACTTTCAACAAGTTGCGAATCTAGCATTTCTTAACAAGGCATGTCCTTCAAGAATTTTCTATTGCCGTCACGACCTCGTGACCAGAGGCCGGAAATGCGCTAAATCGGTGTTTTGGTATTTACGAATTCCGAACCATTTGTTTTAGTTATGATCAAAACGCTACTCATTTTACTCAAAAATACATCTGGAGCATTAAGCCTGAATCTTAAATAAAAAACCTTAAATAGCCTAATGGCCAGTCCATTGTTCACTGTACTAGATCCCGGAAGGAATACTCTCGATATTTTACGTCACTAGTTTTGTCTCACACGTGCTGAATGGTTGTTGGACATGTATCTCTCGGCATCTTAAAGCTATGGACTACACCAGCTGGTCCTGGACGTCGGACCTCAAATTTGAGTACAAATTTGTGTCTTTTTCGCCATCATTGGTCGTTACTCGTACGGTAATGAAAACGGGATATGAGGACTCTGTTGTGTTGGCTTCATTACCCCAAAAATAAAAGCTATACGTCACTAGCCAAACTAGTGGATTCCCGGAACGGTACATTGTTTGGGTGAAGTGAGAAGCTCAAAACTGAAAATCCAATCCAAAAGAAGAATGAGGTGTTCGACTTCCAAGTCCAAAACTTGTGATATTCGTGCAGCAGGCACTGCTGAACGAGCTTCGAGTAAATTCAGTCCAGTGAGTAGCCTTATTCGACCTAGAATTATCTTAAAGATTTGGTCGTAAGAAATCTCGAGCGAAAGGGAACAAACAAATTTTATGTGCTAATTCCATACAGGTCGTCAAAAATTCCTACATGTTGGACGTTTAGTTCCGGGAAGCCTGAAACAGCATCAGTCAAAATACCGTCTGATATTTATATACTCGCGGTGGAGGATAGCATGTGCATGCGTTTGATCACTTTACTCAACCTCTTCACCGAGGGCCTGCAGTGAACTTGGCATGGCTAGCAACGTGTACCTTGGAACATAAACAAACAATCTGGCTCATCACGGTAACGACAGTGTCGTATGCTTGAACTGTTCGCCGCAGTAGCGTCAGCCACTCGCACCTCCAACGCAGACTTGAGCGCCTTTACAAATCTCAAGCAGTTTTTAGTGCTTTCAGCCACCCAGTCAACACATTCCGTCTCCTCAAGCCATGCACACCTACCTGACTGCTCTTAGGGTACGCATAACTGGATGAGGATAGGGATGCGTGGCTTTCTTTTCTGGCATTAGGATGGGTGGCGTTTTCGAACGTGGGGCTTTATGCTCCTATTACTGAAATACGACAACGCACGTTGCAAGTGTATCAGGCGACTCGTGAACCCATCTGTGGAGTATTCCCCCTTAGTTTGTGCGAACGAATCCACACGACTACTAGCGAACGCATAATACAATGAATTTATTCGTTGGAAATTTCACAACAGGGAGTTAACGGATGCTGACAGCCAAACTGATATTGTCAATTGTCCTAATAAGATCACATTACCAAATAAGCCTGCATCAGTTTCAGGCAGAGTAAGTATCGCCCTCAACCTTAGACGCGAAGTACTCCTAGCATAGGTTCAGACTAAACATCACGCGTCATTTTGTTTTTTTGGAGGCACTTTTAAAGCTTTCCTTGGCACCTCCCTAAATGATTGATCTTATTCTCAAGTCATTAATTTTCAAGGTTCTCCTTTGTTAATCCTGAGATTTGCCGCCTCACGTGAATAGCAGTGGTGATAGGGTTTGAATGTGGTATTTTCTGCTCAGTCTTCGCCCATTGTTTTACCTGAGAGGATCGACATCACATGGGAACACCCTCTCAGTATGTATTGATGAGGAGCTAGTTTGTTTTCCTCATTTAGGGTAAATGGTGTTCTTTTTCAGCCTTTTTATGCATTGTGAAAGTTGTCTATCCAACTCATTAGCATAACAGTTTGTATGAAAGTAAGTTTGGCCAGTGACAAGATATAAGAATTCTGGCCTCACATGCGCTAAATTGCAGTTGTCTTGAACCCAGCCATAATTCCTTCATCTCTCTTCTGAGTAAGTACACGCCAAGTGGTGTAAAACTCTACCCCAGACATTGGGTGACAATTCAAACTCGAAATCATAGTTGACCTATTCTAGTTTTGTCGTCAAGAATGGACTTCACCTTATGCTGGTGTGATGGTTTGTATTCTTCCCTAGTGAGCTATACTGGGGAGTGTCCGTTCGACACTCGAAGTCTCTTCTACCAGGTTGGTCAGTGGTCAATGGTTTGAACCACACTGTCTCCTGGCGATCCAGGTTTGGGGTTGGAACATGTCTGGTGACTTGTTCTTTAAGAGTTGTAATGCACCTGCTTTTTCCGCCAAACATCGCTGCCTTGCGATCAGACTTTTGACCTAAAAACTTTGGTCGAGGGCTATAATAGTCCTCCTATCTAGATCTTCTCGCCGTGGTAATATCCCAACCCATGAACAAACACGATACCGGAAACTAACGGCACGCTCATTCTGTATCGGACCTCGCGTGGTTTCACCAGCACGGTCGCCTTACTTCATACATCAGGGCTGGTAAGCGAAAACAGGCTACTGCCAGGCTACTTCCACATACTTTTCACCCCCAACCCCACTGCTAACTCCTTGTAGGCTTGTGAGTTAGGAGTGACAGCTCCGTTTTATTGCAATGGTTCTTCCACAAAATCCTTGCGTTAGCCAGTGCATATAGCCTCAGGTATCTCAAAATCGATCTTCAAACCCCATCGCCCAGTCTGACTGTATGTAACCTTCGCACCCTGAAGCAAGCAGGACAACATACTGCTCTTGTTCTCACACTGTACTCGCTTGACATTGACGTGTGTATCAGAAAGAAGAAGTTAAGATGCAAGCAGAGCGGCTGAGCTAACTGCACCATTACTCTACACTCGCTTCAGGCTGCGCAGCTCTGGAGATCCAGTAGCCACTGCGACTGCATATGCAAGGGTTGACAACGGTCTAAGTCACCGGATGGAAGGATACTTGCATGACTAAATAAATGCTGATATTCGCGGTTTGTCTGGTACTGTACATGCAGGAGTGTCACAGATGTGAAGCTTATCGATGGATTTTTCTTGTTCGCTTAGGCCCCAAACAAATACAGCTCCGAGATAATAAAAGGCAAGTCCCGGGAAGTCTTGAATGTCCTGTTACGGGGAGCTAAGAGCTTACATATCATGGTGGCTGCTGTAGATCTAAACGCACAGAATTAGCGCATCTGAGACTCAGTCAGGTGGCCAACACTGACTGGACTCGGGACGTACGGATAACGGCGAAAAACTACTTCAGCTATATGCTGACAGTAGATTGTTTTTATACGGTACTAACTTCTCAAATAGCCGGTCGTCTGGCCGCACGACTCCAGCGGCGCGCAGTTATGCACCCAATTTGATCACACCTCCATTAGTTACCGATAATGTGGATCAATAACTAACTGTACATCCTTCCGGAACAATGGCCTGGATTCTGAACAAGCGTTTTTTATTTCCCAAGCCAGCAAAATGTGTGGACAAATGGCGTAGCAGCTGAGAGACTGGCAGATTCGGAAGTTAGGCGAAGTTATCAGAGTGATCTTCCGGACACTTCCAAACACTCCACTGTCGGATATGAAGTCGCGCTGAAACGAGATCATCACATCATTGTATAGTGGTGGACGTTTGTTTTTGTCACGCCGCTACCAGGTCTGCTCAAGCACTGGATGTCATGCAAAACAGCAGCACCCTGAATTTCAGAGAAGTATTTCTCCCGACCCCGAACGCATATCAACCCGACCCCAATTCAAACTTAGCATGCGCGCTGACCGTGAGGCCCGATAAACAAAGAAGGCTAGCAAAATGGAAGAAGTTCAGAAACCCTGTTGTTGCTGTTGATATGCGTGATCGGTTCCCGGAAATCGCCTGTGAGGCATCACGGAACAAACAAGCGAGACTATCTTCAATAAAGAACGATGTCTCGACCGCAGGGCCAAGCACTTTAAATAACAATTCTCCACTCAGTTGGATCCCTGTAGTCCAGTACAACACTGGACTGTGAACCTGAAACTCTCTCCGGCTTTAGAGGTTTATGAATGCACAGGTTTTTTCAAGCGCATCGATCTCTTGCGTCGGGTGATCTCTTTCCCACCTTGTTCAGTGATGGGATCAAGGCCTTTAGCCTGCGTCTTGGAAAACGAGCTTGTCCCAGAGGACTGGGGAGAAGCAGCCAATTTTTTGTTAAAAAAGATGCCCGTGGGTAGTGCGGTAATCACAGGGGGATCACACTTCAGTCGTAACGAGACTCTTGGCATCACTTGCCCTTTGTCGCCGTATGATAACCCATTGAGCACTGACTCGACAGTAGCAAGCGGGATTCCGGCCCCGTAGGTGTGGCGTTAGCCAAACTTCTGCACGACGTCAGGGGCTAGAGCAACATCACACGTATAAACGACACACAATTTTAGTATTTCTGGATTTCTAAGGCACGTTCAACTTGATCAACTGGTATATTCTCTTTAACACACTTGCCGAACAAGTTTGCGACACAATACGTTCTCTGCATTTTTAGTTTTCCGGGCTTGCGAGAGTATACGGGGAGCTCTCCGAAAGGCCCCATACACAGTGGTGTCCGTCAGGGATGTCCACTCTCTCCATTCCTATTTAATTTTGTGATCAAAGAGATAATAAGACGAACCCTTATGGGTCCTCAAAAAGCAAGTGTTTAAATAGCTGATGATGATCTGCTATAAATAGAGTACCGTCTTTGTTTTCGAAGGGCCGAAGAGGACGCATGTGTTCCTGGATGAACTAACTAAAGTAATTCCGTCCTCTAACATGCACTTCGCAACCACAAAGTGTAAGGTCATGCTCCGTGACATGTGGTTACTGAACCCACCACTAACAATCCAAGGCAAGCCACCAGAATTTGTGGAGCTTTCCAGTCTCTTGAAAGTCGTATTAGTTCTGATTGTAGTGTGACGGATAATGTTAACGCATGAATCCCTAACCCTCGAGTTGTGCTTGCTATTTCGAGACGTATGCAGCCGAAGTAACCAACCCATGAGTCTCAAACGATGTATGCATCAGGCTACAGTACGTGCTAGTTTGTTGCACGTACTTGAGATTTGACTTCTGAGAGCAGCCGAAATAAAAAATCTTTACGTCATCGATAACCGTTGTCTCAAAACCATAGTTAGTACAGACTGATATAAAGGAGTTTTCAACGATACAGTTGGAAAGTGGACGTTCATTTGTGCAACGAGGATCTCAATCAAAGGATGCCTCCAGCACCAGAAGCTGCGTTAGTTAGGCCATGTATTGTGCCTAAAAGAGTGCGGTTTCTCACGCCCAATTCTGCGTGCTGCAAGCAGAGAGGTGGATGGCCTTTAATCTGGTAGAGGGGTACGAAGGATACTACTAAACGTTTGGATGCTGTCGGTGCGAATCTGCACCGAATCTGCATAATCCCCACGGTTTCTGGTTGTAGATGCAGCAAGATATAGCTGCTAATGGATGTTAGCGAAGTTCATTTTACCAGTTTCTATCCAGGTTGCCTGAATGAGTGTCTTGGGGTGTGAGCACCTAGAAATGACTGTGGAAGGCCAACAGGTAGTCGCTTCTCCTTCCATTTTCACTACTTTATTCAAAATATGACTTTAAAACAGATTATGGATGTTTGGCAGCCACGCACCAGCACCGAAAAAATTTGAACAAAACCAAAACAAATCCAGGTATTCTAACCTATATTAGCCTAATTCGTTGCTGCTTCATGTATTTTAACGTCGCTGATTAACGAGACCTGTCCTTCGGCTCAACTATAGTAATCCGAAGTGTTCATTCTATGAAACTGCGCATTCTTGCAACACAATTTAGCGAGTCTGATTGCAGTCGGTCGATCGAAAATTCTTACCATTTTTAACGCATTCTCCAAACCTGGTGGTGACGAAAACATCATATGCGTTGACGGAACATACAGAGTGGCACAAGGGAAAGAATCTGGCCATAGATACATTCCTCACATTTCGCGTTAATTATCAAATTGCATTGCAAATGTCGTGTATTTAATCATTGAAGTGAACCAACAGTTGGTCGAAAACGTTGGGTCGCGAAAGCCTTAACGGTGACTGCTAATCATGTGAACCTGGCCGATCTGCTTTGAGGTACGCCAAAAGAGCAAAGTGTTCCGCCGAAAACAGTTATCGTTTTTTTCCACTGGGTATGCTGCTGCTCGGCCATCAACGTACCGTAAAACTACTGCCTGTAGGAATTGTAAGCTCGGACTTGTCATATGGACGGAAAGATTTTTCTTTCTAGTGTTATGAGGACCGCGATCTCAACATGGCCTGCAGCCCACGGCATCTGTCAACCGTTCGATTGACAAGCTTGAATGGGGCCCTTGCTTCCGCGCTCGCTGGTAAGTCAGCATACAACCTGTTTCATCTCTTTTGCTCCTCACGTGTCACTTCCAAAAAGATTCGACCTGCAGTGAATTTTCGATAGCTTTATTTCCAGATTTCGTCACCGAAAATCCATATCGGTCCAGAAGATCAAATAACATGAGAGCAAAATAACCAAGGTACGATCAAAGTAGCCGGGATAACTGAATCAGCCTTTTGGACTTACAGCTCGAAACCATTAACTGCGGTGCATGTGCGGTTAGCTATCTCACCACATTTTCTTTCTGAAATTCACACTTTCGTCAGGACGTAGCCAACAAAAGTTTGGTTGGGGGTGCACAGTCGGATGATACGGACGTAAAAAATTCTACGCCTAACGCATGAGTAGCAAACGCAAACATACAGTGACGCAATGTGTGGATAGAACGAGTAAGGCTGGCTTAACAAGAACTTGAGAGCTGCTAAACCAGTGTTTCTGGAAGGTACACAGAATGTAAGGGACATTCGTCAAGTGAATAAACTTATGCAGCAAAACTTGCTCAACTCCGACCGCCGCCAACCCGAAAAAGTGACCTGTGAGTCTACACACTGTCATTTCACTATAAGTCAGGCTCTGAGTAAGCTGTCTAACCTTCTTTCTGTTTCAGATACTCAGTTCGTAACGTTAATGCCTCACCTCAGTTCCCTGTCTGGTCAGTACAAGCTGGTATTTCCAGGAAATCATCACCAAGAGCGCACAGTTTATTAAATGTCAAAAGCCAGGTCAAAAACACATGTAAAGCGCGTAGTATTTATGCTGTGTGCGGCGGCAACATTCTGGAAATTCGCACACCTTCTGTAAGCGGCATTGATAACCGACATCCAGTGGATACTGAATCACGACCGGCTGTTTGGTCCACAATTTCGGCCAACCAGAGCTCACCTTGATGCTAGACCGGCAGGTGGCCCGATCTTCTGGCCAATCTCGTGCGGGCGAGGTTTCCTTGAGGTAGCAGTGCATAGCTCCAAGCGGTAAAGTGGCTCTGCTGCAGAATTCCGCCCAATACTAACAGGCACGATTTGCCTCGTAGAGCTTAAAGTCAGTATTTTGTTGCCCTGATGATATCTTTTTCTTGTCGCAGGTTTGTACTTTAAATTCCTGGCTTTCATATCCCAGAATTATCCAGCATTATTTCACTGAATTATGTTAGCTGTGACCATACGGATAGAGAACTCAGAACCAAAAGCAGCTAAGAGATCACCTCCGAGTAAGATCAATGCTTTGACACTCGTCACCAAGAGTTCAGATGGTTGTATCCTGATTTCAACCTTGTAAACCAGGTCGCATTGTAACCCTGGGCTGTAAGGCGCAGTCGAGTGGAATGATGACAGAGTGCACAGTGACCTGTGTTGAAACAGTTGGTTCAGAGAGGAAATAGACGGAATGGTACCTGTGAGCCACAGGTACTGATGTTTTGGTACGACAAGATCGAAAAACGTATCTAAAGAAGCACCTGAAGGGAATGCGAAACCAACTCCCGAGAGCATCCTATTGGTTTATGGGTATTTTCTGGTAAACAATTTAAAATCAGTTTGCAACCGAACGGAGAGGACTGGAATGGTTACATATTCGAGTTCGATTTTTGAGCTTTGGTTTATGTAGTGCAAACATTTTTCCGAATCTTGTAAAGTGATTAAATAAAGCTGGTGTCTTACAGTAGTAGACAATTTTCCTAGACATCTGTCAGGTCCGCTACCTCAGGCTGAGTGAATAAGTAGAGTTTGATTAGTCCCCACTTTATACTACAAGCAGCTGGGACTTTTCTAGTGCAATGCCTAAAAAAATCAACCGGTGTTTTTTTGAAGCTGCAAGGTTTTAGCGGTCACAAAATGGTCCTTTACTGTCATTCTGTCAGGGTCAAACTTGACATTGGCAATTTGACAAGTAATACATTTGTCCAAAATACTGGCGACAATGTTAACCTTGAATGCGAGACTGGGCTTTGGGCTTTTTGGCAAGACTGTTTTTTTGCATTGAACCTTGCAAAATATGTATTGCGCCAAGGTTGATATTTTTTGTTGTACGAAAGCCTAAATAAGGGAGGCTAGTAAATAATTAAGCTACTAAATCCTCCCGCTTGTTTACAAGTAACTTCGGACTAGCAGAGGATTCTCCGTAAGTTCTGAGGATTTAAAACGACGTTTTCAACAGAACAACGCGGATACCAACCAGAAACACCTTTTTTAACTATTCAGAACGACGAGTGAAAACAATCCATGGGTGAGAACGTCAAACATTTTTCGGTTATTTTGCTATGGAAAGTTGGAAATCCCCAAAATTCCGAGTGCAGGTATAGCAATAACCGCACTTCAAACCCAGGTGCTAAGGTAAATTTTCTTTCGTGCACAATGAAACCTGTGTGTTAAAAAAATTTCACGTTGTAATATCAATGTCTTGTTTAATTCTGACAGCGCAATCGTTTGTAAAGTGTACGTCTTGCTCCGAAAAGTAGACTAGCGTTACTTTTTTAACTTAATTACTGTTTTTTATTATAGCCATTGTAACAACTGGCTAATTTGGGCAGCTTTTTATTATTGGTTATTTTACAAAATGATGGCAATGTCACAGACGATTTAGTAACTTTTATTTGGAACGCACAACTGGCAGTAGTGATCCGTATTCATTATTTTTTGTTGTACAATACTTTATTCCACCGAGAGATCATTCAGCAATGAGATGGCATAGAGTTGGACAGGATGGAATCCTCTAAGGATTTCACACATTGGGTTTCTGTTGCATTCGTATCCTCACAGTGCATACGCCCATCCCGAATTTTCTATCCGCTTGCAGAAGTCATGTTAAAATGTACCGTGAATGTTGAATAAACCTGTTGGAATTTAAACTCACTTCCGTTATTTATGAGCAAAATATCATAGAATGCAATTCTAACATCTATTCGATTCCATCCATTCAACCAAACTACGATGAAACTGCTACTTAACATCATCTTGCTCTTTCAGTCTCACAAGTATCTCTGCAGAAACGGCATTGGAACAATAATCTGTCTTGAACCAATTTTCATGACTGGCATGATTGTTTGTCCATTTCACTGACAGCTAGGTTGCCTCAACTTAAGCAATGTGTTCCCATTGTGGAAAGTAAGAGAACCTGCTGGATATATATATCATCTTCTCCAAATGAAAAGCATTCAGGATGCATCAGTAACCAATCAAACAAGGTACCATAACTGTCTGAAATTATTTTCGCGTCGTACATTTTCGTCATCGCATAAGACGTTGGTACCGTTTAGGTCAGTTATCCCACCAAAACACTACTTCGTTTGTTGATCCTGCTTGGGAGAAAGCTATTGCGTTTCTAAACGCATGATTCAAGACAACCGTATCTACCGTTTTCCACAGTCAAATTGTATTAAAGTTTACGACGTTCCTCGGATGAATGAATGAATGACTGTCAGGTTAGTTATGGTACATCAACAACAGAGCCAGAGTCTGAGCAACAGAAAATCTAAAATATTGAATCATGGTGATGAAGTGGGTTGGTCTTACGAGTGCCATCATCATCATCATTGTCAGCTCTAATAACAGCGTACTTGTCTTACAGTGGTTGTAGCTGCCACAATTTCGTTCAACGATGGTTTGGGGAGGTGCGGTAGGTAGCGCATTGAAGGCGGGAGCTGATAAATTGGTGCATAAATACAGGACTATTAAGTGGGGAGATTGCGAAGGTAGCTATGCGTTGAAGGCAGTAGCTTAGATGCAAGAGCACCATTGAGGGCGCGACTGGGCCATGTCTGCCATGTCTTCGAAGGATAAGACCAGAGAGGGCCTTCGATGCCACAGCTACCAGGCTGATGCAACGGTGGCTTTCACACAGCGTCAGCGTATCCTTTCTGAAGATAGGAATGACTGTCGATATACCCCATTCTGCAGGCACTTTCCTCGTTTCATATGGCACCAATGAACTTTGTCAGTTGTGCCACCAGGGACTCTCCGCTTCCTTCGAAGAGGACTGGATACAGACGGTCCGGTCATGGTACGTTCTTACGTTTCAGTAGAGATATTTCGTCCTTTATTCCTTCCAACAAGCGAGTAAGGTTTACATTCCATTCGTCCGTATGCACGGCCTCAACAGGCTGGAATGCAGGATGGCAGCTGAACTATTCTTCGAAGTGTTTGGCTCATCGTTCCAGTCGTCGGTTTGCCTTTCACATATCTTTTCAATGACCACTACTCTCCTAGGGCGAGTCGATCGTATCAGTTGCTATAGGGCACGGCTGTTTCCGGTAACAAAGACCTTCTCCATTTCTCGAGCTTTCGATGTCCACCAGAGCTATGTGTCTTTCATCAGACTCTTCACTATTTGAAGCTTGAGGAATTTGCGCGCGCCGTCGTACTCGTTGCCTGCTGGTATGGATTTCCTGGCATCAATCATGGATAGCGATCTCGCCGACATCCAGTAGTTTCGTGGTCGAATCGGAGAAGTCAGATAGACAGCACTGAAGGCCGCTAGCATAGCTGCTCTCACACTTTGCAACGCTTCGTCCACATGCTCACTGCCACCACAGTATTGGTTTACTTTGGAGAGTTGTTGGGCTAGCTCAGATCGATACTGTTGAGCTATGGTAGTTTTTGGGAGATGGTGTATTGGCATGCTCCTTTCTGACTTGCGAGGGCCTAACGGAAAACGAACTGTCAGGCGTGCAAGCACCATGTTGTGATCAAAATCAAGTTGTGTGCTCCAGAAGGAACAGCAGTCTTGAATTGTAAATCTCCACCTGCGGCTGATGGACACGTGATCTAACTGGGTCCACAGTTGGTTTGCAGTTGGTGGCCGCCAGGTTATGCGATGCTAACGTTTATGCTGAAGGTTCGTACTGGCCAGAAATAGTTCATGATCAGCACGCAATTGGAGGAGTCGCTCTCGGTTGTCTGTGCGACGAACACTGACTGCGAATCGACCACCCAAATGTGATTCCAAGGAGCTCAGACGACCTACTTGAGCATTCATATCACGCGCAAGTACCACAATGTTAATGCTTCTTGCTTGACGAATGGGCTCAGATAACTCCCGATAGAAAGCATCCTTCTCAGCGTCAGAACTGCAGTTCGTCGGGGCATAAGCCGACACTACAAACAGACACCGCTTTTTATGCCGAGAGGTATTGAGCTTAGTTGAGCTGGATAACTGGACGGCACAAATACGACTGTTCACTGGACTCCAATCCAGCAAACGTGTTCAGCTCCAGAGCTGAGTGCAAATCCCACACCATGTATTCCATGAGTCATCGCTTCTGGATTACCGGCACACTGAGCGAGAAATGTGGAATACCTGGGTTCGTCCTTGGCGTTCTGAGATGCAGAACCACACTCGGGTCTTGTATACGTGTTTCGGAGACACAGCATACATCAATTTTAAGGGAGCGTAAAGTTTCAGCAAGCATTGCCTGTTTGCCAATTTGACATAGAGTACGGACTATAAAAGCTCCTATATAGAAAGGATCTCGTGGAAGGTGTTATTTTGCTTACTGTTGATAGGCAGAGGGGAACATAAGGCCCTTCGGTCAGATAACTGACAGCCAGCAAATTTTGCTTGTGTAGTGGGAAGGGGTTGGGGAGGGACATCGGTGGACATAGAACTGTGCGGGCAAATGATATTTCCCGGTTGCCCAGGCCGAGGAGGGGGGTTTGGTTGAGGTACCCCACCTTGAGCCTTTGACTCAAAAGTCTAACCCGCAAGGCAGCGGAAAGTATGGTTCTCTTTGGGGACGCCGCCCGGAGCCGATGACTCAATATTCTGACCTGCTGTGTTGAAGGGGTTTCGCCTAATTCGAGGGCGCGGGGAATACGGCTTTATTGTCTCACTTCTGATGCGGCTGCGCACAGCAGATGCCTTTTGAGCAGCACTGGACTCTTTGGTCGTAAAGCTATTTCGACCGTATTTAATAATGCGCCGGCGATCACGGGCAACCGTTGGGCGACCGAAGTGTGTGGTTTTTAGGGCCGAACTTTTGTAACCCATCCTTCCTCGGGGGCAGGAAGCATCGCTGCTTCCATAAATATGGACATGCTAGTTGCTTGGGGGGAAACACCTTACTGCCTTCACACTCCTATCGCACCCTAACCCCCAGACCGCCCCGTAGCACGATTACTCGTAGTATGGGGTCTCGCTGCTCTTGGTCTGACTGCTCCCCTTTGGCCTTCCCGGCGTGGTTGCACTTACGGAACGAAGATTTAGCCAATGTAGCGGGATCATTGCAGCACTCAAGCCCGACCACCACATCAAGGTGGCGGCTTTAGGTCGGTTCTTACGAGTGTATTGCACTTGTTCCCTACAACTACTAATTCGAAAGCAACAGTGATAAAATCTTAGTCTGTTTAAACATCTTCATCTGGTTTAGTATTATTATAAAAAACGTGCTTGCTATTTTTGGAAGTGGTAGCCTTGTTTTTGGTCCAACTAATAGATAAGTAGTGATTTCACATTATGCTTCAGTCTGCCCCAAACGAAAACTTTGAAATTGAGGATAAATGGTCCAGTCCAAATTCGTACTTTTTTCAAGTCTCGGTTTGCTCTTACGGATGACAACTAATGAAGAAACAAAAAAAAGCCGACAGGAATAAAGAGCTGTAACCGGAACACCAGAAAGAGCGAGTCATAGTCATGTGATAAAAGTGGCATGTTTCCTTGGCTGATCCACCGGTGCCTGGAATATATGAGTCGTTTGATTTAGTCACTCCTGCGCTCACAGAATTGGACTCATTAGACTTGAGTGGTATATCAAGTGCTCCACAAGATGACAACTTTCGTTTTCGGTTGTATGTCCAGATTCCGAACAACTGGATGGTACCAATTACGTGACCCGTCTGCGAGGTATCTGGCGTAATCGATGAGCCATGCACACAGGACCACGAGTCGATGAAATACCTAGAAGTGTTAAGCTACCCTTCAATTCAGTTTAATGGAAAGCCAGCAAATTGGGGTGCGTATTACTGCTAAAGTGAAAAAAACGCCTGAACAGAGGCAAAATTTAAACTATTCTTAGCGTACAAAACGAAGAACATTTTACATAGTACCGCAGAAATGCCATCTAAGGAGGGACCTAATTTACTTCCTTTAGTAACACTACCTAAACAATAAACAAAATAAAAATGTATAGTGTTCTGTAGCTAGATACCATGCTAGCCTAAGGAAGCAAGAAGGCTGAGATACTGCCAAGTTGTCCCAGCATAGGTAGGAGCAGGTGAATTGCATATGTTTGGTTCGAACCATGGCCAGTACTTTTACGCCTTAACCACTGAGCCACCTCAAACTCAATAGTATACCCTTCCTAAAACTAGTGCTTTGTGCACAGGATAGCATAATACTAAAACAGAACAGCATATTGTGTATTATTGTGGAAAATACAGTGGGGCACCAGTGAGCAAGGAATCAACATCATTAGAAAGCAAGTTTTGAGGACTCACTACTATACTATCAATTGTTCGGCAGGGTCCGACGCCGTTTGGTCGAGGACTTTCGCGAAAAATCAGAAATGTTTGAGTGGGGGCGAATTATTCTTGTCCTTTTCAGTCATGCTGGTCATACGAAAGTGTGGACGGCATATCTAAAACAGTAGTAGGTTAACTTCCGCATACCACTCGATAAATAGAAAGGAAACCAAACAGCTTCATTCGACTGTTTTTGTGCGCATAATGCATATAACGTATATATAGCAAATAACTAAGAGTCATGTTCCACGTTTGTACAAGGCAAACGCATTAATTTTCGGTGTCATGCGTTATAAATGGGCTTTAACTTCAAAGCAGGCTCGCGTGCTACATCAATGTTCTCCCGGTTGCCTCTAAATTGAAAGAATAAGTGATTGACTAAATGAAGTGCGGCTGTATACGAGTCTGTAACTCTTAATGGAGAGCGCTTGATAAGCATTCGTTATCGTGGTTTCCTTAATGTATTTCGTTAATCCAGGCTACACGGGCTCCTCACTGTGCAAAACAAAGTTTACCACCGCACTCTCATAAGTTATTGGAGTGTAAAGTTTACCTGGATACCATGAACAACTCTAAAGAAAAAACACTGTAGTCCTTTAACAACCCCGACGAAATGCCGGGCGGCATGTCCACATTTCTAATCAGTGGTTCCGGAAACATCCGTAACCCTAAGCAGAGCAAATTCGCGCGGCCGCGATGGAAAGTATTGTTTCTTAGGATGAAATCCATGCTTTCACCAAAGAAGGTTTACAGATCAAATGTATGTATGACTACATGAAACATCTCGCGTTCAAATTAACAGATTTTGCTGGCTATTTTCCTTCAAAAGTGGCCGACCTTTCCTATCCGTATCTATCTTCATCTGTATAGCAACCCTAGAGAAGCTGAGGAAAATAAAACACATATTATTCCTTCTACCTGACAGCAATCATTACAAAGAGAAGATTAACCAACTGGTAGAAAAAATGTAGCAGACAACTAACTTTTCACGCTTCATGGTTGCATCATAAGAGCGGCATATCAGTCCACCGGAAATATAATTCCACCTATATGCGGTGCTCCAAAAACGCACAAAGACGATAACCGTGTAAGACCATGTATGCACACTTACAATTCAGCCCGCCACGGAGCTGCATTTTAGTTGGTGAAACTCCTATACCCGGTATACCGAGGTTTATCTCCTCACCATTTGAACCAGCATTATTTTGAACAAGGATTATACTGTGTAAATTTTGTCCACAACTGTAATGCTAAAGTATTTCTCGAAATTTTATTTTATTGTCTGCTTTTGCAGTCAAGTACGGCACAATATCGTTATGTTGGTGTCCTCCTGGTCTTTTGTTGGGTGCGGGACCAGCGAATCTCCTTTTGGCCACTAACCTATCGGCCACAGTTTGCCACCCCAAACAGAGGCGAGAGGCAACCAAGAATGAAATGAGCATTTAACAAATTGGGCATTATATATTTCTTGGGGATGTCTGTAAATTTCCATTCTCAGAAGCACACCAATGAGCAACTGCTTACAAGCTACTGCAAGGTTTGTTTCGAGACAGTGTAAGATGGCAATTTTCGTCCTATTTTGTTTCTTAATGATAGCCTTGAAAATAGAATGCTAGCGTGTTCTTCCTTGCTAGTATCTGCTTTAATAAGAATTATCGTATACAACATACTTCCTTCGGATTATATCAGTGCATCACTAGTGACAGACTCCGCGTATGTCTTTAGCTGAAGCTATTACATGTATGAGCATAACTATAAGGAATTATTCTTCTGGATGTATTTTAGGTTGACAGGCGACAACATACAAGCGAACACATCAAAGGTGATTACCTCCAAGTAATGAAAACAATCCTTTCCAGAGGTTGTTGACGAATTAATAATTCGCAGTAGTTGACTGCTGCACACAAAATTTTGAAAGAAGGCAAAAAATCAGTCCGGCGAGTTGTTACGTCAGCAGGGATCATTAATTGCTTTCAGTGATCCATTCTTTTGTAGATAATTGCCTTTGATGCACAGTTTCTCGCCGTCTCTCACGACTTTCGCTTGTTGGTTAGATTGTTGGTTTGTGGATTATGTTGCGACGTATCTGCAGCTGCACTTCTCCGATCACGAAAAGGCGCTATTGAGTGGCACATGTGGAACATAGGATATGTTAATTAGATGAGGTATGCGAGAGAGCAAGACAAACACTACCTAACGTGTGGTGAAGTGAAAAATGTTCTGCGAAAGCCTGGCGGTTAGATGCCATTGTAACTGACATGAGATCAAGGTAGTGCAACTTAACGGAGAAATTTTTGAACAAGTGATTATGCTCACCAAATATACTGGCACAACTGTATTTTAGAGGACCATTTCAATGTGGTCAAGCCTGTGTTTCGTCTCACCGATACGCACTTTTACGCTAAAGTCGCCAGTTCAGTGGAGAGCAACAAAAATGATGTTGATGATTGGCAATTCACCCTTCTGCTTTTGCGATATGACTGAGTGGGGCGCTGGTTTATCGGCTTGTATCTTTATGGCTATCTCAGTAAATGAACTTACCTTCAGCAAAAAACTTTCCAATCGGAGTTGAGTACCATGGTTTTTGATAGTTAAAAGTACCTAGTAAAATCATAAAACGTAGAATGAAGTAACTGCAAACTAATGCATACTTTTCTCCATGTTTATGGATATTTCCATGCATTGATGTTGGGTGCACACCGGCTTCATGAGACCATACCTGGCAACGAATACGTAATCAATAAATCATTTCAATTCAGGGCTCATTTTCATACAAATAGATGTGCCCTTCCATTTTCTCTGGCAAGTGAGGTGCTTAAGAAAAACTCGGGCTTCCACCTACATCACGTTTGGCACGAGAACGGGAGACGCCACACAATACACTACCTTTTTGAGGCAGAGAATGTATCTTGCTACCATTCGTTTCCGCAAGATATGAGGTCATTTACCGGAGCCTTGGTATCCAGCACCAATCTGCCTCGCCATTAGGATGATATACGCCAACTGTACGTTACCCAAATGCTCTGTTAGACCGCTTTTTCAAACGGGTGTTCTCCAATTTTCGTAGTGATTGCAGCTTACGTGGAAGTATCACAGTACTCCGCTGAAATCTGACGACGGAGTTAAATTCTATCATTTGCTGTTGTCAATCATATTCAGTGCCCCATAGATGAACAACCTTTATTTGAACTGTTATTTGCACTACGTTGTCTTCATTTATCCATAATGGGTTAAGGCACGTACACACATGCGTTATGTCGCAAATTCAGCTATAAGAAATTCTTTTCGCGAGTTGAGTTGAGCAACTTTATCTGAAGGCAAGTCCATACGCTAACAACTCAAGATTCGCCCGCAGGATGGTGCCTACAGCTTATAAAGGGAAAAAAGGCAACTTTGACGTTTTCTAGCTACACTTAGATACGCTCATCAAGATGGAATTTCTAGAAACATGTTCACTACAGGTTATCGTGCATTGATTAGGCCTATATTTTGCTTCGAAAATTTAGACATGTGCTGCGAACATATGAACTATTCGAAATGCTACAGCTGAAGGCACAGTACGTGCTGTTCGGCAGAGCGCACTAGATTTTGGAGGGGGGGCTCTCTCACCCTCGACAGTGGTTTGTGCGTTGAAATCGACTTTCAAACACGACCAGAGCACTTTCATTCGTGCGATTCCACCGCATGCTAAACCAAAAACGTTTTAATTGCTGGAGGTACGATAAAAAAATCCAGTAGAAAGGTGGTTCCAGATCTGCGACCTTCCCTCGAAGTTTACTGTATGGAATATTGTCAGTGCCTTTTGAATTTTATTCACGAAATATATAGCTATACGGCCCAGACTAACTTCCGCCTAGCACGCTCACTTTGAGCTTATGGGCTGGTTGTGGTGTGAATCCCGTCGATCTACATATGATGACATAAAACACAATTTCACCGCAACATTAGGACCATTACTGCACTACAGAAAACCGGGAAATGACACAAGCCAGGATATCCTATGGAGGCACTCAGACCAAGAGTGTGTGAAACTGAGACATTACTTGTAGATTTGGCTTGTGTCGGTTCGAATAGATTCCTCATTTTCGACTGTTTGGATATAACATAATTTTCCACTGCTATCATAAACAGGACAGTGGAATGAATCTCATATTAGAATCATTACAATTTGCAACTGGCTGTTTGATTCACTATGTGCACAGTTATTTTATCCAGGTAACATGTAACACACGTCATTCCGGGGACCCTGACTATGTGATCAAACCCAAACGGGCGAAACCGGTAAAAGGATATCGATGTATTTATGCCACATACCGTTTTGTTGAAAAATTTGTCTTCGTGAGGGTTGTTTAAGCGGAAAATTCAAGAAACTTAGTGAGCCAGTGAGGGGGGATAAACAAAATTTAACCTTTTGCATTCTGACAGTATATTTTATATTCTTGTGGATAATTTGCATGATATTTATCCGCTAAAAAACTGAACTCATTGTTTACTGCGGTGCCATTGTGGGGTCGTTTTATCAACGCCTCAGCTGTTTGATTTGGTTACACTGTCCACCAAAATTGGTCTCGTCAACTCAGTGAACGTTGCTGAATATGTGAGAACAACTAACACCTAGATAGGTTATTAGCAATAAATCAGTGTTCCTTTTCTTTATGAGGAGAGACTTTCGAATCAGATCACCGAACTTGTCCGCAACAGCTTTTCTCTACTTGTCACCATGCCATTACATACTTCTGGAATCTTCTAATTATTTAAAGGGATATAGAGTGAGGGGTCGGGGTCCCGAAATGTCCAGGGTTCAGGGACACGAACCTAAGTGCCTGCGGCAGAATAGGCGAGTTGATGTGGCTGGCAAAACATGCATGAGCCTAAATATCCGTGCGCTAGAATTTAGAAATCGACACCAGTTCAATGAGAGTTAGTCTGACGGAACCAACTGCCTTGACGGCGCATTCTCATTTCACCATTCGTCTTGGTTGTACAGCTCCTTGAGCATTTTTATCCAAGGTAGCGTATACGTCGAAAACATTACAGTATGTCGCAACACCGTTTTTTTTGAAAAAACCAAATGTAGCCTCTATCTATCTATTATCATCTTGGTTGGGCTTAGCCAGGATGGCCTCAAAAAATATCACGGCGGAAGACTGGATATACCGAAGTTAAATTTATCGGATGAAGACTAGCATTGATTAGGTTTCCACACCTATACCATAAAATTATCATGTAAGTAGCGATGAAGTGACAATTCAAGCTGTAGAAAAATCGGGTTGTAATATAAAAAAAGACGTGCTTGATTTCAAAAGAGCTCATCCATGGAAGTTCTCTTATCTCGATTGGGATCAACAATGGGATGTGATTGGACGGATGTATTCTGAAGAGTTATTCACTGAATCGGCCAATCGCCGTAATAATAGAAACGGAAGTTGTTTTGATCAGTCATGTGTAGGTGGACTGAGTAGCATAATCTCAGCTTTCAGAGGTTGTGCGCGTTCGAAAGGCATGACAACTACTCGGGACAGCAAATGTGCGAGCTACCCTAGGTTCCGCTGGGGTGTCTCGAACATACGGTTTAATGAATCTGAATCGCCAGTGTTATCTGGTCTATATTTAAGTTTGGCTTGCAAAAGACCGGTGCGATCCGTGATACTAAGTTAGTTGGTAAAGCAACCAGTATAACTGAATCCTAGTTGCGTACTTTTTGGTCACGGACCGTTCAATAAGTGAGACAAGACGGCTGGCCGTTGAAGCAGCCACCAAAACGGTATTGAGAGATGAAGACAAAGATTTGTCACCGGTACGGAGGATTCTATCAGTGAAGAATCTGCGTGAGAATCAATGGGTAACTTGTTTCAACTATACTGAGGTGAAAAACTGAGTACTGTACGTGTGAAAGTAATGTTGCTGACCATTGCTGTCCTTCAGCAGTATAGGTCATAATGATACAGTTTGATCAAATGTCGTACAAAACGCTTGGCATACTCAGTTACTTCGTTTACTCTTTATTTTTGGTTTCAGACATTCGCAGTTTAAACATTTGAGATAAACTTTGCTCCTATCGGTACGATCAGATGTATCGGAAAATTGCATGTGATAAACGTAAACACCGTGCATCCAAATGCTTTTACAATCCGGGCCAACATATCTGGTTGAAAAACCTGACTTACACAAACTCACCCTGAGTTCGCAGTGTTTACCCTACCCTTGTATCACAAATTTTCCTTAGTCGTGCCATGGGTTTTACAAAGGCACCATCTTCAAGATTGAACGCTTGTTGCCACTTACAATCTCATTCAACAGCTACAACTTCCAATCTCTCACAGAATCAAGTCTTCTCAACCACCACTCACAAGCTGGTCTATTTAGCTCCAAACCGCCCATCGTGCTTCCTGCAAATGACTGCCTATTTATGCTCCCTTTTTCGGGCTCACCTACATTCGTGAGCATGGGAAGTATGTAACAAATCCATAGGTAGAACGGATTGACCGTTTACTAGACCTGCTCTCCAGTGACTCGGGTATCAAACTCCTTATTACCGACTGGCTGACTGTTTTAAGGCTAGGCACTTAGGCAGTTCCTGATAATTGCAGTCAAATTAAAAATTTTACCTTTGTTTTATGGGATCAGACGCATGACAGACTGTAGTCACACACATGCCCCAAGTGGATGTATTTACTGTGTGCCTATGAACACTAGGAATTTGGGTATATGTTGAAATTTTGGGTTGAAATACAAAAGTTAGCCGGTACACAACACACCTGGTGCAGGAACAGATGAGACGTTATAGTTATATTAAGAATGAATCCACTTTTGACTGGTATCTTGAAGCTTTTTCAAAGTTACGACCCCGCAAAAGGACCGCATTCTTCCGCTAACAACTCTATGAGAACGGGTGCTGCAACATTGCTGATATTCCACAAATCCAGTTGTGACAAAATAATACAGACGACTCTCTGGAGCAGCTAAACAAACTTCGAAAAGTTGAACTTTTTTGGATCGGGAAGTGAACAAAAAATAAACCTCCGTAATTGACCCAGTATGTTGTTTGCTCTAGGGCGACATGTGGGCTTTTGTTCAGTTGGATGAACATTGTTGGCTTTGTCCCACTTATACCAGCTGGTTAAATTGGATAAAGGTTTCACGACCTGCGAGGAAAAGCGCAAAAAAGAACACCTGACAATAAAAATGAACAATCACATTTCTGAGAAATACTCATACAAAAGTGTTTCTGCTCATTCCTTGATACTCACGTGCAGAAGGAATAAGGTATGTACTTAATTTCTTGTCTGGTTTTGCGCGAATCCCATACGGAAAAAAAAGATGAATAAAATGCTAAAGTGCGCAGTAGAGGGAGAATATTTGCCATCTTTTGCTATTGGCCTACTTCCAGTTCAGAAATTTTGCATTGTTTATGCTCTGTTTAGCGTCTGCAACTGTGTTTTGCTAAGTACCAAGTTCTCGACTCCGCCAATTCATATAGTTGTCGTTTTATAATCAGTTGATCTGCAAGTCCATATAGAGCTCCTGTAAGATTGATCTCACACAAAAGAGCCGTACAAAACTAACAAGAAAACAAGTGTACCGTTCTCAGTAAGAGAAATGTATCGTACAAAACACTGCAGCCAGTTTTTGGAACGAGTTCAGCCTCCAGTCAGGGCTGTGGCGGGGCCCTCTCAAGTGGGATTTTCCAGGGGTGGATAAGATATTATTTAATATTAGTTCAAGAATCACTTTGTTACAATGCAGTAACCTTCTGAAAGTAAATAAAAATGCATGTGGCTTCACATACGCACCCTCTATGTAGTTCCACCGTCTGTCATCATTTCTACCTTAGGTGCCATATATTCCCGAAGGTCTACTTGAAGTTCAAACACAGCTGCCAAAAACGACACGGTTAAACTGCATGAAGCAACTAAAAAGCGTCATTTTGTGTCATCAACCAAAAACGACGCAGGTGAATATAACAACTAGCTTGGTAATGGAAATTTTAATCAGCTGTCTGCCGGGGGTCCGATAAAGAATTACGGAGGCGTCAAACGCAGGTCCATTGAAACGCTCGACAAGTGAGGAGAGTGGCTTGATAAGAATCACTACGACAGCACAACAAAATGGTATCAAACAGCGAATAGTGAAACAAAAAGCTCGCCTGCATACAGCATAGTAAACTTAACAGTTTGAGACATACTTTTAGTTCTTCTAGGTACTGTTTGAACGGTTAGCATCAATGAAAGAACCACAGAAGAATAGGTTGGCAATGTATAACTTGACTTTCGGTTAATGGGGATGGTAGGATTTTAAACGTCAGGTAGATGTTACATACAGTTCTCATCAGTGGTTTACATTGTAAGCTATGTTGTACAGGGTCCCATGGTCATCCCAAAACGGCACAAGGTACTTGACTTAACTTCAATTCCGTCCGCCTTTCGCATGCATGACTAAAACCAGGTTAGTGGGTGATTAAATATGGTAATGTTTTGTTTATGCTTGTTTAGTACATATTTACTTACGTACAGTTATAGCTCACTAAAGGCCTACTCTGGTTTTGACCAACAGGAAAGGTCTCAACAGGACTGGCTGTGTTACAACGTGAGGACTCGCAATATAAAACCACACGATTTTAAGCGACAGTTTAATCAGCATTCACTACAGTGCATTTTCCAACCTACCATTAGGAAACACGTGCTGTACGCCGATTTCATTTGACAACAGTATAATACAGTAATTATACTATCAGGGAGCCACTCAAAGTGAGATTCTTATGGTCTGATAGGTGATCAGGCGATGTGCAGCATCCGAAACAAACTCAAACGTGCTTGAATTTTTTGCTGGTCATCAAACTGAGAGCAACTGAATTCCACTGTTTCCATGTCAATTTGCCCGCCTACATAAGCATTCAGGTTCTTATCTGGGTACCTGCGTGTAATCAGCACATCGTTCAGGTTTCACAGCTGGTCACCATGCTTATGCAGAGTCAATCCGAAATATGTCTGAAACTGACTACTTCTGTCTCCGGATAATCACCCCAACGTGAAATGCAATTAGGATGAATATCTAAAATAGTACAAGGACACAAACCTTTTCGTAGAGTAAAATGTAATTTATCTTATGCCTGGATGATCTGTGGAACCAGCCATACTATCTTATACTACTGACAAACTGCAAGTCATTCAGAGGATGAATTATTCACTCGACGCAAGAGGCTACCATCTTAGAAGACGTCATTCAGTCAGCCAGTGAACAAGTCGCCACGTGATGTGAATACTCATGATTGTGGGATGATTGGCACAATATTCAGTCAAAGTGGGATTTAGTCGTATTCTTAATCAGCTGCTCGAGACCGAACGGTTCAGACCTCAACTCCTAGCCGGGGTGGCGAGTTCGAATCTCTCAAGCAGATTCCTGAGATGTGCACTGTTGATAGTGTCCAATGAAGATAAAGTTGTCAAAAGAACCCGAGTCCTTTCGCAATTGTTCACGGAGCCGCATGATCGAGCCTTCGCAAGCTAATGATAGCAGTCGGCAGTTGTAAAATTGGGTAACCAAAAATATGTCAAGAACAGTAACTTCCCTTTGGCATCAATCACCAAGGGAGCTTTGCCGTGCTTGATCAAACTTTGTTAAGCTGAGCGCACACGAAAAGTGTTTTTTTGGAAATGAATATGGAATTGTGTGCTTTATTTTCAGACCAATAGGTGGGTAGGTTATTTTTGACACATGAATAGCCAAAACGAAATAGAAACTTATGAAATAGAGCTGATTTAGCAATGAGCCTAATTTTTCCTTTTATCGATAGTGACTTCAAGAATACCATGATCCTTAGCGTTTTTGATTGCAAAGGTACTCTCTAGTTATGTATAAAAATCCAGCTTTATATGCTTGTTTCATTGAGTTACAATAGAACCGTCGCAACAATGAAATCGGACTGCCTGATTTGAATGTGTTCATTGGATTGTTCCTGACACAATGCACGCCACTGGTAAAATAAGATATACCGTTTCAAAAACGGCTAATTCACCCGATGAATGGCTAGTTGAAACCTCATTCCAGAGTTTTTCCTCATGAAAGTGTGTCGCATAGACTCGGAATTCCATACATTTTTGAGTAATCACTTCGGCACGCTACATAATTGAAAACGGTTTATTCTTTAAGTGAACGACCATCAACCGAATGAACGAGACAAGAATAAATTATACTTTTATGCCATTTTGCAACTCGTTAAAGGCCGGAAAGTGTGTGGGATCATCATAAAGCGGGCTGACGTCATCCCGATTATTCATTTACATAATGAGCTAAGCGGGACCTAAATCACCGTAAGAAACGAAGGTCGAAATCCAGAGTTGCATGGATAAGCCAGAAATTAGTCAACCGAGGTACGTGGAAAAATTAGGCTGATTCGCACTCACGTGCACTACACCGTCAAATAATAACTTGAGTTCTCCTTGCATTGTTTGATTTACACACTGTAAGCTATTGAAACCCGAACTCATTTCGATGGATGCTTGGTATTCTCCGAGGTTTCTACTAGAAATTTAAACGATCCGTGACTTTCTTCGCGGAATTTTGCCTTGCTGAATTTTTTTCATAGCTTTATTCCTTATCGAATTCTCCGAAATTTTGAACCATGGTCCTCTATTAAAAATGCTGTTTTGTTTACCATGTAGCACCTACTCTTTTGTACGTACCATTGCATAGCCAGCCAACACAGCTCATATTTGGTCGTTACTGTGACAGGTGAAATTTAGTGAGCGAAATTCCCCGCCTTACAGGAACCCAGTGTTCAAGGAACTGCTTGATGTGATCGATGCACACGAACGTTGGAACAGGTAAAAACTGATTCTTATCGAAAGAATTCCAGGTAAATATTGAATAGAATTCACTGCATGCTGACTGTTTATCCTCATTGTGTGGCAAGTGTCGAAGTAAACAAAGACTGCTACACAATCGACCCACAGTAGAAGGAATGTATTGGGAAAATATGATGCATCTGTACACATATCTACCAAGAGTCATAGAGTAGGTGGTTAAAAATAAACAAACCGATTCGGTCTAGCCATTTCTATGTGTGCATGATGCCTCAGAAAAACGGAGAAAAATCAAAATTGTAGTGCAAATAAAACTGAAATAAAAAGTTGGGGACGAAACTTGCCGTTTCCATATTTCTATGTGTGCTTTCCGAAATTTGCAACGCTCCATCGAATGGACCATTCTTACTGCACTGAAAATCGGATGATTATCCAAAGACTTGCTGTATTTTCTAGGCGTTGAGCAGATTCTGAAACTTCGGTTGCACATATCGTCATATAGTTTAAGGTCAGCTTATGCGTAAACAGCTGAACGAAACGCTCAGCATAGTGAGATTATCCGCCATGAGCCTAACGTATCTCATATTAGTGGTCAGTACTACAATAATCTGGTGCTGTATTAGTATATTCGCCCCCTCGTGGCTGGGGACATACACTTCTATGGACCTGCTTGATGTTGGCTTTAAAATCTCCTTGTAAGTGGTTTACTTTCAGGACTTACGCTTGAGTGCCCTGGACGAAGCACCGGCTAGAAGAGAATATAAATCATCCACGCTGTTTGTCCAGCATATGACCAGGTATCTGTTTTGCAAAAGAGTCATCCTCACCAAAGTATTCAACAACATTGGTGTCAACGTTGGCGCTGTACAGACACAGCGTTCATTCACTTTAGAAAAGACCACGGTGGAAGAAATAATGTACAAGAAAAATGAATTTATCCAGGCTGTTGCCGTTACTCTGTGGTCGTGATACGCAGAAGCGCACATAGCGCATTGGAAACAGACAGCATCTATCAGTCATAGATTGCAACCCCCTGGCAAGCTCAGGGCGGGTCGCTAGATTCCTCTCCTCATAGCGGATTAAGCCAGCTACACACAGCCCCGGATGTCAAGTCACTACTAGTTTTTGACTGGATTTCAATAAATCATGGAAAGCAGTATCGTCCTCGGTAGACGGTGAACAAGTTTCAGCATCACAGCCCATAGAGTTCGAGTCTCTGAGACCGAACGGTGCCTTGGAAGCTCAGCTGACAATTTTTCGCCAGCGAAAAGCTTTTATTGTTGTGAATATACTTATAAGTTCTTTTGTGTTTACTTACATGTTGGGTGTATAAAGGATATTCTAAAAACCCAGGCGACTCACCATATTAGGTATCCTAGTTCTCTCGCTATCATCTAGATTTACTCGATATCGTGTCCTTCTATCTGCCTGTTTGCTAATGTGTTTGAATATTGGCTTACCCGTCACAACTTTTTATTTCTTAAATTTACAGAGGTTCCGCGGATTTCATCAGCTCCAGCGTCGCGTTCTTTGAACAATTGTTGCAATAGTACACTGTCATTGATTATTCTTAGGAATAAGAGCAGAAGTGTTGCAGATAGCACCAACAAATGGATTTGTTGCAGATAAAGGCGGAACATATTTTCCTGACATAACACAGTACATTTAAGATTATTGAAAACCCTTTAATGACCGGTTGGCGATTTTACTCTTTTTTTGGTTCATCAAAAAAGGTCGAATTTGGTAAAGGGTTATCGGAGAGTTTATTTTGAATTTTTAGTGGTGTAATGTTGTCATAGATACGTACAACTCTATCTCAAATATCGAGCCGGCTGAAACATGAGCCGGCCTTCGTGCACACAAAAGCTTAATCTGCGATGCCCGTTAGCACAAACTTTATTTTTCTATTAAGGTATTTCTCTAGAAGACGCTTACTTATGTTGAAGTGTTATTAGGGGTCGCAGAACCAACCTAGTAGTTGGTGTTTCTGGAACTGTCCCCTGGAATGTGGCCATCAAAAGCCCAAATAAGGATTAAAAAGGCATAAACGCAAACTTGAAAGCGCCGCCACTTGAGCTTGAGAGGATAATTTCACAAAAATAGGCCACGCAAAGGATTGTCTGCAGGATATTACAGAAACTCCTGAGAAATAGGTAGACGGTTTGCTGTTTGAACCAAATTCTTCCAAACTTGTAATGGCAGTTCCTACATTAAAGCCGTACCTGGCAGATCTCTTGACACAGAATCGTGTGATTTCTGCATCACTATTGTGCCTCAGTGAACCAAC
Source organism: Opisthorchis felineus (assembly GCA_004794785.1). NCBI lineage: Eukaryota > Metazoa > Platyhelminthes > Trematoda > Opisthorchiida > Opisthorchiidae > Opisthorchis > Opisthorchis felineus. The sequence continues at coordinate 275,766 of SJOL01006357.1, read as the reverse complement.
GTTCCAATCCCGAGCTTCTTAATATAGGTACGTTAATACATTAACCATTATTCGTCAGCTAGTACAATGTGACTAGCCACCGTAATCAAAACCAACGCAAGCACATGGGTGATTTAAACCATCTTTGACGAATTTCTGGATTGGCATCACACTCTGTGGCCCGTAAAGGTGGGTCCCGCAATTTTTTAGAAAAACTGAAATATATGTACAATACTTGCGATATTCTTAAAAGGCCGGAAGCACTTCCACCTGAAAACTTACGACACAGTAGTTAGAAGCTACATATCTAGCTAAAGGATGGCTCAGAATCAGTGTAGGCGCCCTACACCCAGCTCTTTTTCTATTATGAACACTATTGCAAACACTAAGTGATAGTAAACGTTACTTAAACGATGAGGGAAGATTACTGTTGCATGAAGTACGTTGTAGTTTTGAAGTAAACATTTTAGATAAGACATTATTAACAGCCCCTAGTGACTATCGTGTTGACAATACAATGGTTGGAATGACTACGTGACGTGGAAAAACGGCGTCTAATGCAGCTTTATCGCCTAGATTGTGGTAAGGTCTGTGATAACTTGGTCACCGAGACATAAATAAGTGTTTGGTGACGGTGACATAAACGTCTATTTGAAGTCAGTTGCCTTCTGAAAGTGATTTTCCGTCGAGTATAGATCGTTTGACCTGTGCTGATTCTCATGGGAGTGCATGTTGCTGGCAGTAAAACTTTAGCACATTAGCAGGTGGTAGGTTGCCAAATCGATTTTCTTGATGAATACTGCATGTATACTGCATATTTTGGTTTGCAGATTCAAACCCGCGATCCTCCGGGTAGTAGGTAAACACTAAACCGTTCCACCACGAGTAGCTGATCAGTCATACGATTGGCGTGCACTTGGTACAAATGTGATCTTGCTCCTCGAGTGATGACTTCTCGATAGAAAGTCTTGAGCAACTTGCGGGACGTTCTTCATTCTGAATAAAATTTTTATGGTTTTGATTAGATTTCGAAACTTCAGTAGCTGTTTGATTAACAAAGTAAAACAAATCTACTCTCAAATGCTATGAAGCACTGTAACGCTGTTTTTATCCCCGTTGGGATTTGTCATCATTACGCGTGTCTGAATCGGTGTCTGAGGTCTAATGGCAGTGGAGAAAAATTGAACAGAACATTGCACCAGCGCACAGTAGTTTTGTTATCCTAAAAAACGATAACGCCGGTCGACCTAGCCTTATAATTTTAGTGGCGCTAGTCACAAAAGCATGAACTGACAGACGTTTTTACCAAACAAGAAGTGTCAATGTTAGCATTGCGGGTCTAAGTAAGTCGGCATAATATATGCTTCTTATGAAATATATATATATATATATATATATAAACTTTACAACCTTTAGTGGAGTTAAATACAACCAGAAGCGGTCACCAATGATAACAACAGTCCAAAATGTTCCTTTTAGTGCTGTCACCGGTGGGTGTCCAAAGTTACTTTTAGAATTATTTTGTTTCAATTTTCCTCTTGGTTTTGAGTGTTGTACCGATACATGCCATGACAGCAGGGTCTATGGCAAACTTAAATTTCATTACCCGGTAATTTTCGAAAGCCATCATAACGTAGCTTGACCACACAAACAGCTGCCAAAATGTCATTTGTCCTCGTTAGACGATGAAAAATTCAGGCATTTTTTTCCTTCATTCAGCGGCAAAATGTTTTATGATTTAGGCTACCGGTTGCAAGGTATTCTCCTCTTTAAATAGTAGCCTGATGAGGAAGCGTTTCACGGAATTTTCTAGGTACGATCTGCATTCAGATTAAAAGTGCCGTGTTATGATTGCCTCCATGAAGTTTTGAGTGGAGTTATTCATAACCTCTTGAAATAACATAAATAAAAGTGATGTCCGTGAAAACTCAGATGTTTTCCAATAACCGATGTATCTTGAGACAAAAATACAGAACAAGGTTTTGTAACTCAATGACCTTACTCAATATAGTTCTGCACCAGGTTGGTTTGTTATCCGTCTATGTACCCTAATCTTCAATCAAAGGTCTCACAAGGAAAATCTCTTTAGAAAAGACATTTCCCTGTTTAGCGAAAGTTCTCAATGACACTTCCTGAAAGAGCCCATAGAAGCTCCTCATGGCTTGCTGCCAAACAAGAGTTGATTTGTGTGATTTCCGTTTGGGGTGATGTGCACTCCGATATTGGTGGTCCCTGCATACGTCCCTTTTAACTTACGCTCCAGTTGAAAATGCCTCGACCACATCTGTCTAACCTGGCAGACTTGATGAAGTCTTGTAGTCAGTTTAAGATGTCTTTTGGTTCTACGCCAGCATCTGCCTTTCTATCCACATTTTTATAGAGTTATCTAGATGAATTTATTAGATCATTATATGTAGGGTTCAAAGTGGTCCCTTGGAAAATGTGGGGACTTAGTGCGATGTAAAAGCAAGCAGTTACTGATGCCTCAACCAGTTGAAGATGTATAATTCGAAAGCTCTGTGAATTAAACTGCATTCATCTGCTACTGAACTACTATTTCCAGCAGTTGATCACTCATGTTTTGATACGTGAGGGCGTAAATCAGTTTCTTTTTTCGGTGCGACAAAGTCAGGTAAGTTTCTGAATGCCTTCTATAGCTAGCAGTATAAGAGTGATTGCTGCTCCAGTTTCGGTGGACAGCAGGAGACTGGAAAGATGAAAATTAGTGACAAAACGAATTGACAGAAAGACACAGCTGAACACACAGGGCTCAAAGTCTCAGTCTAGCTATCCAGATAACGCGGCCCCCCGTGTTGGAGTTTAGTATTTTTGTGGTTTAGTAAACTAGAAAATTCTGATTTTACTCTCCACCACAAACGAGAATAGCAAGCAGGCCCAGTACTCTCTGTTATGCAAACCAACAAAACAAAACATGTTTGACTTTGTGAGATAGGCTACAGGAAGTATGATTTCAAGCAGCACATTGTTTGGCGTGAGAAAACAACTGCACACTTTCGTGGGTTGGGTCGAATTGTGCATGTGAAACAATATTGTGTTTCCTCAACAAATATGCAACTCCCCTCCATGGGTATATCCAAATGTCATGGCCCACATGCGTCCATAGTGTACGCTGAAAATACATCTTGACCGTAATCATTGAGGATACATAGAGACAGCATTGAGCAATTTCGTAAATCCCGTATTGTATACAGTGATAAGAAAAACGACTATCCACATACTTATAAAATAAAAGCACCACGTGACTAAGCGTTTCCTTAGCAAACAGCACAGGACAACACACAGCTTATCATTCCATGTGTTAGGGAACGTTTCACTCGCGCAACGAGCATTGTTTTCATGCTTCTAGAGATCTATAAAGTTAGAAAGTAAAGTGTAAAAGTGTCCAACATATAAACGGTGTTCGCGCCTAAACTGTATGAGCTTTATCGAATCCGAAGCTTCTTGGATCTTCATAATTGCCTTTAATATACCATAAAATTAGGCGGACTGCTGATGAAAGCCTGTTTAGCGTAGTCTTGGATATAACGTGTTTTTGTGCATCGCAGCCACGTTCTAGAACTCACAGTGAGCCTGGTGTTGTCAGTATTAATGAAACAGCTGGCTTCGTAATTTGTAAAGAAAACCCATTGCGAGTTTAAATCCACTTCTACCTAAGACGGTGCTGCGACGACGGATTTGTTAGTGATGCTGATATGACCAACAAGACAAGCGAGTTGAAGTGATAAGGCACAGACTTTTGAGACTGAAAATTTACACACACACAAATAACGATAGTAGGCGTGTCGTTTGGCTTTACCACCTAAATAACTATTTGAGCCCTTCTATCCAACGTATGATTATATTTTAATGTTTTCTATATCATAAATGAGCTGGATTTATTTGATTTATTCAGCTACTACTCGGGTTTCACTGTCAACGCGCTTGCAGCTGTAGTGCTAGTTTAGATATAATTGATTTCATTAAACAAACCTATCATTCCCCGGTCTTTTTTATTGCTGAATTTCCTTGTGACGTAACCAGACATGACTTCCAGTCAAACGCTTTCACCCCTAGAAGCATTCCAAAAGTGAAAGTTAGCCTCACGCAGTATTTTAGTACACAGTTCAACATAATTAGATGGAATAGGGCAAAGCCGTTTTTCCTTGTCATATGCATAAATGTAGTCATTGATTTCTCCGCTTTCAGAGATGAATAATTTCAGTTTGGCTTGTTTGGGTTGACCACGATTATACCAGTGAGCGAGCGTATACGTGTGGAATGACGGTCGTTCAGTACGTTCCCAGTTAGGTTTTACATGAGATGTTCTTTTGTCGTAGTTTATTCACTGGGAGAATCAAACATCCGGAAACGTTTCTACAAATCACTTGTATCTACTGACTAGCCATAACCAATGTGGTTCGCCCAATCTGAGTTTTTCTCCATGTATTTTACTGTTGTACACCATTTACCGGATGAAAAATTACATTCCGTCTTCAGTTTTGTGCAGAAAATGTAAGAGTACAAAGACACTGGTCTATTCAAGGAAATCTTGGCAGCTTAGATTATGTGGATGACGTTCGCTCTGTTCACCGAGCTTGGCGGTTTGACTGAAAACGTCACATCGTCAGTCAAAGCGACAACGCCAATGCGTAGTAGACTTGCGTTGTTTTGTCTACCAACTCGTCTGTGTCTACGGACACACCGACGCAAAGTCATGCTTCGGTGTGCTTATGATATCACTCCGACTGGTGACGTTTGCAAACGAATTGCCAAGCATAGCAAAGGAAACAACAACAAACTAGCCACTCTGGAAAAAATGTAAGCGTGGACCAAACAATGCACAGACCGTTTATTCTTGAGTGTATTTCTATACTGTGAAAGGTCTCAATCCAGGTTTCTGCACAAACATTTGGACGACAATTCATATGGTGACAAATATAAAACATGAAGACCTTTTAATCTTTTATTCAACGTTTATAATTGTACGAAGTTGTTCTGGACAGAAGAGTTCAGAATTCTTTACCATAAGTATTATATTCAATCCAGGTAACTAGGGTCTGCGTAGACTGAAATGCCATTATGGTTTGTCTGATCGGTGACCTGTAGGAAGTCATTGCATTTACGTCCAGCATTTTCCCTGCTCGAATCTGCATCGCCATCAAGGACTTCAACGGGAAGAAAAATTCGGCTCCACAGAAACCGACTTTGGTCGTCAGATTACGTGCAGGCGCTCAGCAGTTCAACGAATGTAGAATGACAAATCCGCACCCAATACTAGTTATTCGTACGAATTCGGATTAGAGATCAACCAAATAAGAGGCAGCAAATACACGCATCGCGTGAAGATATTCTGATTCTCTTCAGTTGGGATGCGTGGTGAAGAAAATGTGGTACATTTACTTACTAGCAGCCACTATAATATTGCGTAAATGTAATAATCCAAATTTAGGTATAGCACCAGATAGGAGGAATAGCAATGAAACAGAATCGTAATCTTACCACAGATTCCCATGTGAATTGATAAACTAAATAGAGGTCGCTGGTAAGATCGGTTCTTGATATATATTCATTAGTTGCAAGTGATGATTCTGGTGTGCCCAGAGTGTTTTCGTAGAGTAGTGGTACCATGCTCTTGTCGTTGAAACATCAGGGCTTTAAATCCAGGGTCTCTCTAAGATATATACTATCAATGGGTTCTTATAAGGAAAAAAATTATTCCAGCACTCCCCGCTTTATTGGATATCAACTAGGAAAATTATACCGGGACTGACAGAAGAATGTTCAGGCGACAGCAATGTGAATTCACAGGCGGCTGTGAATGTTCATGCTTCAAGCCCCACTTTGAGAAAATGCAGCAAAACAACCGGTGAAACGTATTCATCTATGACACATTTACATATGTACAGGAAGCTCAATGGGACAAAAAGCCACCTCCTAATTATGTGTCGAAAGGACAACCACAAGCAAAACCGACTTTTTGTCGGTTTGAAGTACCGTGCCCATAACCATTCTTATTTCGGGTGGCTAAGATTGGGCATAGGCGGTTAATACAGGTGCATGTTGCTGGTATTATATGGGTTGACAGATAACAGCCATTATTCAGACCGTCGTTTGGCGCACTGTAAAGTCGACAAATACGAATCTGGTGACGGCTTCCAGTATACTGAAACAGTGTTCAGAGAGCAAGTTGCTCCTAGATGGTTCCGGACATCAACCTAAACGTAGTCACTGTGGTCGGTGCATACGTTTGTGTACTAAAATTGTGAAGACAGCGAGAATAATATTGATGTCTATATGCTCTGATGACAATAGCAATTGTTCTATTAGAAGCATGTTTTACGCTGTCAGCTTATAAACTTCTATCATTCGGACCGTTACAAGGTTTTATAAGTGCTGGAAATGATAATGTGTGCAGGAATGCTCCTTTGTAAATGCCGAATAATAATAAACTTAGGTGTGAGTGCATTCTCCAGCGTATGGTTCTTAGCAGGTTCGTTTCGGTGCAGCCGCAACCCAGGATTTGGTTAAAATCATTCAGCATGAACAATTATGACCTTCAGACGAGTGGTTTCCGCGTGGCCCTTGTTCTGCGTGGCAGGCCTTCGAAACTAATCACTTTGCGCTTGGAAATAGCGTTGCTCATAAAGGTAAACTGGTCACCAATAAACCTCTTGATTTTTTTCAATCGGATCGCAATCGGTTCCAAACGTTTTTTTCTTGCTTTTTGTCCAGAGTGTTTCATTCGGATGATAGCCTTTAGCGTAACCCAAGTGTTTGACAGCAGTTGAACCACATTTCCCCACATTAACCTCTCTTGTCTTTATTCGCGCCTCGCTATGCTTTCTGGTGGTTCTGAGTTGACTGAACAGGCCCCTATTTTGCCACAGTGATCGAGCTGACGTAATCCAGGTCATAACACAAAACAGTGTAACGACCATAGGAAAGGTGTTTACCTTGCTAGACTTCCCAAAACTGCCATATTGACTACAAATTTAACAATTTCTTTTGGTATTATGATGTCCTAGAATTCTTTACAAGATATACTCTCTACAAACTCCTGAGATGATGCCAAATTATTACAGAAGGATCCAGGTACACATTTTGGAACGTTCCGCTGTGAATTTAAGATGTACTGAAGACTACTCAAGCCCCAAGGAGAGACCAGAAACGTGATCACATCGTTCGGGACATATGGGCTTCAGACTTACTAGCTGGTCGACTTCGTCAAGATACATATTACTTTCTGTACGGATATCTGGCAAGTATACCAAAACGTGTTATAAAACGATCCGTGAAGTTTTCAACTTGAAAAAAGCTGACCATAGCAGGAAGCACACCAGGTAGACAAACAACCAAAGGAAGGATACGGTGTGTGCTTTTCGCGCATGTGTGAGGTCCACCGCAAAACGTGTCCCGGTAAAAAAAATCGCCTTAACCCTTGCGGTATATTTGCATTATTGTGTAGACCCCGGTGAAACGCCAAGCTTTGACTGAGATCCCAGTCCAAGTGACATCTAGCTGTTTGTGTATAGTGATCATTTCAGATCTTAGTAAAGCTGCTGAAAGTAACCTCAATGCCATAATGAACGCCCAGGCTTCAGTTTCTGGTGACATGGCTTGCTTTGAACTAATACTAATGATATGATGAGATCATGGCCATTGTTTTGGATGGGAAGCCGAAAATACACACTGGATAAAGAGAAAGGCGTGAATCAAGGTGTATGAACTAGACAAGTTAGAAGTTTATCAGAGCGGTCCCTTATTGTGTTCTCTATTATATGTTTCTCTGTTTAAATTATTCCAGTAGACCAAAGCATGGCTTAACTTAACCGCACTCAAGAATTCTGCCAAACATAAGGGGCAAAGGGGCAGTTACAAGTATCGAGTGCATTATTCGGACTGCAAAGCTTAGTCAGAACCGTGAGTGATTTCGTTATACATTCAAACACAGTGACTATGTCAGTCTCGCTGGGAAAGAACCTAAACGAAGTTCATAAAACTTCATTGAAAGATATATCGCTAAGACGCATTGAAGTTCAGAAGCGAGTGAGCCCCTTGACGAAAACATTCTTTTTGCGACTGCGCAATGGCTGACTATCGTAACATCCGAGCGTATCAGAAAATAAGGGTTCAGAAGACTGACAAATACCCATCAGATCTTGCTGGTGAGTTTCTAAATTTAGTCCTCAAAAATAAACATCGGTCTACTTTCAACGAGCAATTGCTTCTCACTGCACTAACATATGGATTTTACGAGTACTCTGTCTAATTTAAATAATGTTCTTCTCTGACGAAATCTCTTGGCGGAATCATTACCACGGTTCACTTTAGAATTTTAATCTTCTAGTCATTCACTCCGCGTACTGACAAGTTAGTGGGATCTTTTTAGGCGTCTGCTGTACAAAATTTGGAACTGACAGACAGATGACTGAGGCCTTTTTTATTCTGACAGCGCCACGTCAAGCGAATGAAATAAAAAGTTATTTGACGGCATGTAGTGAGACATTATGACTCTGCCATACTTGGATATGCTCTTTACACTTGTACTTGATGTGTGAAACCCAACTTTTATGAAGCATTCTTGAAACAAGTCGGTAGACAACACCTTGTATTTTTAAACACTCTAAAAAGAACCAAAAACGAGGCAACAACATTGTATACAAGAGCGCACCATGCAAATATATAGCCAGGAAGTCGAAACTCGTGGAACTCTTTTGAAAGTGTGCGCTAAAACCACAGTTTTACCGTAGTGACCAGCCCCTTTACCAAATCTCCAGCACCCCCACCATGTCTAATGTTTAGACTAGGAGTGTTTTCAATTCCAGTCGCCAAGGTCGACGAAAACGATTAATCCGCGCTAATACATTCCTACTGCGCAGAGTGATCAAATGTTCCTGCTCAAACTCAGGCTGTCAACAGTTTCATTCCTCGGAATCTAACAGACTACTGTATACGTTTTTACGTGTAAATACTGAGCAGGTTACATTGTCAGAACCAATAAATCTGTAGACTAAAATGAAGGTAAACGTGCTCCCGAAGCTATTTTTCTATTCATGTTTTTAGGTAGTTTTGTAGGCTCCCGAACTACATAGGCTCAGAACTCCATTTTCCGCAGAAAAAGAATTTCCTACTCATCTGGGCATGCGCTTGCTGGCGCAAGCTCGATTTCGTTAGCTCAGAGGGATTAAATGACTAGGGTTATGTCCGCTGATCTAGGAAGTTTCGTGGAAAACAGTTTTTTGCCACTTGACATGGTGTCACCACCGCATACTAGGCCGGCGATGGAAAGAAGATTAGTAGTGTGTCGATGTATAAGCAGATTGATGTAAGCATTAATTTTTTCGCCTCTATTTATAGACATAAAGTTAACCCACCAGTTTTAGTTACGGAACCATGTTTCCGGTCAGTTAATTTGATAACCAATGAGCGATGCAAAAGCGTTTATTCACTGGTTTACACCCATTTGTTATTCGGACTCGCAAATGAAATTAATGCCGTAGTGTCATCAGCATGGAAATACCAAGCCCATTAATTGTATTGTGAATACCCTAGAAGGGACTGTGCGAAGTATGGACATGCACATCCTACTTTTACAAAAAAGGCTTTCCATTAAGCCGGAAATTGCAGAGGAAAAATTTGAAGGTTGGTGCATTCTACAAAATACAAATGACATTTATTATCGCGTCCAAAAGACCTACTTATACCATCACTGTGGCAATGCCGCCTTATTATTGGAAGTCGTCTTTCATTGCGTTCTGGGTGACTGGCGGGACTTTGACAAGAATAGTTGTGCACGAGGTTTAATGTGAACAGCAAACAATTTTTTGTCAGCAGGAGACTATACAAACATGAGTGCGGGAGTGCACATAATTAAACGAAAATAGAACAAACGAACTACTATTTTAGTATTTATAAAATCGAGTGCTTGATTCATCGTAAAATTTATCACCGGTTACATTTTTACTTCATAATTCTCCCGAGTTGGTTTGGCGACTGCTGTATACTACGACGTCATCAAAGGTAAACTTACTCGGTGGTATTATATTATTTGACCCCATTTAAGGAGTATGAGCCAAATAACTAATGCATGCTAAAGAAAGCTACAGGGTCTTATCAGGGAGAGAAGCAGAAATCAGAAATATTGAGTTACGGCTTCACCTTGTGGATGTACGTTGGGAACTAAAAATGTCCACCTCTGGCATTTCTGGCAGTAAATACGTGAATATCGGAAATATTCACTCAAATTGAAGACGGTTCTGAAAGACATGATGTCTTCAATGAGAAACAATGGATGATTTACTCTCTTTGGACAAGTACGGGTTTTTTGGTACCAATCCAAGATTGGCCAACAACTAGTTCCAACCAGTGTTGAATAGCCGAAACCCATTCAAGTACTAAACTAACCACCTTACAGACGGAAGACCATTAGTTCGAGGCTTTGTAAAGATTTCTGTTTTGTCTACTGATAGTGATTCCTAATAAGAGTGAACAGCTAAGCAGTACTTCTTGGTTCTAAGACTTTAATGGCTTTATTCGCAGAATTAAATTGTGATTTATTCAACAGTGCTGAACATGATTGATTTACACCTGACGAATACTAAAGCGCCAGTAAGATGCAGGTGGAAGCTGGCTGCTTGGGTCACCATCTCCAAACTGGAGTGCACGAGTCCACCCCTGACCTAAATAATCTATACCAACGTAATGAGATTTTCGGGGAAGGAATCTGCGTTTCCTACAAACACTGCGGACTGTTACCAGTGATGTTACTTTTATGCTAATCAATGTTTCATATCTGTTGAACGTCAGTATTTGGACGATAGGTTAGGTAAATATTCCAGATTATATCATAGCTTGTCTGTACGGCACCCAAGTGAAAGTCCTAGAGGTGATCAAGGCGAATTCGATAATTACTATGACGAGTGTATCCGGGTATGCCCCAGCCCGTCGTATGTGCACTGCAAAAGCCTGTTAATAATAGCTATCTTCCCATCGCAATCGACTTGTTTACCTTGGTACAACTTTTTCCACACCACTGGATATCCACCGTCGCTGATCACACTATTTGCAAAATGCACTTCAAAGGACCGTATCCGTTGTTTCGGTGTGTGAATCTGCAAATGGCATCATATCAACTCATCAGTGCTGGAGTTCCATTTGAGTTTGAGATAAACTATTCATTCTCAAACAAGCCAGGGTTGCTGCACGTTTTCTACGAACATAAACCTGAGCAAATCCAATATTCACTGGGAACAATTATAGTCTAATGGCCCCAAAACAAGAGTGTACGAATCACGGGTGAACTAAGGCCGCTAGGTTGGGGAGGGTCAACAACATTATTCGTCGTTCTGTCTCCCTTAATCAGTCCAATTACAGGCATTCAATCGTCTTATGGTGAGCGGATGTAAGGTCACATTTAAAATTTTTCGAACGACCAATGAACCGGGTAAGTTTTTCGGTAGCATCAATCAGCTTTTCAAGCGTGCTCAGCTAGAAGAAAAGACATATTAAACACGAAATTTTCAATGTTTAACTGTTTCAATGGAATAAAATACCCAAATCTTGCCCTGAATGAAGTCGTCAATAAGGCAGTTTTTCAAACAGCCTGATATCTTAAATAGATGACGTTTGGCCTGAAACGGGGTATCCTCGTTTTCAGGTGTGCTGATTAGCATTGCTGACTAATTTCAAGAGAAACTCTTAATTTTCACTCATAATAGTGTTTTTGATACCTCATTAAATAAGCTGGAAAATTTGAACTTTTGTCTATCTATAGAAGATACCCCTGGGAAATCTTATTCCTTAGACAACGTCGCCCTTAGATGTTTAGTTGAAGCATATGCCCAGTCGCAAAGCTTTCATCTAAGAGGCTTCATCACAGAAGAGGTCACAATTTTTCGCTGTTTTTTAGGTAATATTTGAGAAAAAGAACGCAATCGTTGTTACTATATTCCAAAATTCTCATCAACGATTTGCTTGTTAACCTAAAACCTAAAGAATATGGTGTGTTTAAGATAACCAAAGTATTTCTGCTAAAACACTATTGACATTATAATTCTTCTGCTTTGCGTATGATGCAATAAACACTCAGTTGAACGGACTGTACTCCGAGAATCTGTGTTCTACTTTCCAAGTGTGGTATCCAGATTTGTCAACAAAACTGCGTATGATTTTTCAGCATGAATCCAATTTTATGCGTGTAGATTTCATCATGAATAATAGCTGCAAAGTCTGTGCGAGATTGGCATTCGCTGAACAGCAGCGCGCTATTTTCTGTGCCACCCCTGAAGTTTAGTAAAAAGCTTCTCTGCTCGACCATCCCCAGTTGATGCCACCCTTCACCTGGTTGTGCGAAAACAGCCCTTCGAGGTAGTCGGTCGACTGGCATACGGAGCACTTGACCAAGCCAGTGTGACCAATGGAGTGTGATCAGTCTATCTATCGTGGGTGAGTTATTTCTTCCGAAAACCATCCGATGTACTTCAGTATTACCTATTCCGTGTTCCCATCAGATTCTGAAGATGCTCCAAAGACATCGATCGTCAAACACTAAAGTTTTTGCCGTCCTCTGCGCGCAGCTGCCAGGTTTCTGACCCACATAATAATATGTAGCAGCATTGTAAACTCGATCATTGACGGATAAGCTGATGTCGCGCCTACACCACAGGCGACGCAGGTTCACAAAAACCACTCTGGCCTCCTCAATCCGGATGGAAATATCATCGTTCGCTAGACCGCCGGGACTGATAAAGCTGCCAAGGTAGACAAAGTTACCCACTAACTCAACCGGCTAATCCGCGAGTAATAGGCTAGGGTTCGAGTCCACCGGTCTTGCAGTAGCACTTTACACTTTGCAGGTGTGAAGCGCATGCCAAACCATGAGGCAGAATTATTTAGGTTATTTAACGTTGTCTTCATTATGATGACGTCAGATCCAAGAAGAGCAATGTTATCTGCGTACTCGATATTTCTGAGCAAATGCCATAGGAACATTTCGACCCCACAGGCGTAAGAGGCTGGTGGTGAGTGTTTCGTAATCATACGATTGACAAATTCGAAGGGAAAAGGTGAGAGAGGATAGCCTTGCCTGACACCATTTGGTATAGTGACGTTAGGTGGAAGCTTCCCATATACCCTCACACATCCGCGGGAGCTGGCATGAAGTCACTTAAGTCACTAAATTTTGTTCTTATCTGAGTGGGACAAAATGGAAAAGAGAATGAACTGGCTCGTTGGCGTCTAAGTTCTCCATTCTTAAAGCCAAATACCGCCGTGCTGCATTGCATAAGTGTAGACAACACAATAATATAGTTGGTTGTTGAGCTCGTGTTCCACAGCAAATTGTATATTGGGGTGAATTGAGCTGGAGGACCTCAGGACAACTGAGGAGTTGATATTACCTCTTGTTATCAGGAAATCTTAGTTTACGTAGCCGCAGTTGCATGCAACTTATTTGATTACTGAACTTAGTAGCCAGGTCTCCAGTTGGCGCTTGAAGAAATGCCCAAGAAGAAGATCAAGCGGGGATTCCACTTGGATGCAATATTTCTGTGTATATATTTTACTGTTTAACTTGAATTCGACAATGTGATTCTAGGTTAAGAAACGTGATGCGAATTTTCTTGCCACTGTAATTAATCAAGTTGCATACGTAAGCTCTCCTTAGCGAGTAACGTCTATCAGATGGTCCGTGATACCGAGAAAGTACTGTTTCGATGAAGAAAGCAGAGCCTGATTTTAGTCATATTTGTGAACGCTTTGAACTTAAATATATATATCTGACAACACCAATATATCTTTAGTTTCGTATAAGAGGTGATTGTTTCTAACAGTTACGGGCCCACTTACCCATTGGCCTGCTCTCCCCGCGGGCCGTATACACGTGCCATGTCGTTCTTTAAAAACCAGCATCTGTTTTGGTCATCAGAGCTGTTAACTCTTCTGAAAACTGAAATTTTTTTCTGCGAAACTCAATCGTAAATTTCATAAGTGGCCCGTTAGAAGCTCAAAACACATGAAATGTTATAATAATCCGTCGAAATGTATATTTTGGACTCTTTTAGGGCGTGGCCTCTGTTTAGCTATTTCTGCCTAAACTCAACACTTCGGAAATATCAGCTTAACACCATGTATTCTAAATGACTCAGTATTCGAAGAAGGAACACAATTTATGCTTCTCAATTGGGGCATTCCAGCGTGCGAGAAGTGCATTACGTCATATCGAGGTGTTTATCCTACCTCATTATTTAGACTGTTGTAGCGAATAATGAAGAAAATACGAATTCGCAAAGTATTGGCTGATGCAAATGAAGTCTTTGGTATGAATTGCGTCATAGAGTATGTTGGTTGAAATTGCCGATGAACTGAACTTTGGGCACCTCAACAAAAATGAGACTGTTTTCCCTCCATCCGGTGAATAAATTGTCATCATTTTATAGTGTCTTTTGCGAGATGGCGAAATCAAACTGATGTTTCTGAAAATTTATAGTCTAAGTGCGACTGTTCACGCTCCAAGAGGAAATCAACCGAAATGAAAAGCAATACTCAGGAGGACTAAAATGTGTGTAAACTGTTTACAGTCACTTCATCGGTTTCCTCACATTTCTCCCAGTGAAGCGGATCATCTTGCAGAGTAGGAAGACAATACCCTACTCCTCATTTTTTCAGGAGTACTCGGACTTCTGTATCACTGCACACGAAAAGTTCCCAAAAATCTAGTTGGTATACCAAGACAGGATTCGCACAACCGTTTTACGGTTGACTGGCTTGCTAGTACAATAGACTGTCAACGGTGATCATCCTACTGAGTGCATAGGACATATAAAAGCTTGTTGCTGACTGTTGTAGACTCTGCTAATTCGTCTGTCACATCCGAAATTTCCGGAGCCTTAAGGTGGATCACGGAATGCACAAAAAAAGATGCAGTAAAAGAACATATTACCATACAAACGATTTGACGTTTCTCATTTTATTAAATTAAAGCTCAGTAAATTACGGGCAAATCATACGGAGAAAACCTAATGGTATTTCTAGGGGATTTGGGAATTTTCATTTGAGATTTCACCCCGTAGATGAATCCATTCTATGCTGTAAAGCCTAGATGCACTGTAAAACTATTTCGTCTTTGGCGCGAATAACTAGCAGCGCGCACCATACGAGAATCCAAGGAATTTAAAATCCGCGGTGTTCCCGTTCTCAGTTGAATACTTGACCGTCTGGCTATGAGCGGCTGATCAGCGCTGTGATTATTTCGAACTTAGACAGGATATAGAGTAACTCATTTTGCAGTCACAAAAACCACATCACGTGGTCATCGTTGGCAATCTGCCAAATAAAAACAGGAACATGATGTGGCAAACTACGCTAGCTCCCGAGAAATTTGAAACGAAGGAATTCCCCCGGCGACAAAATTTCGAACCGAATGAATTGTGCTTGAAACCTCAACCTCTGTGACATTCGCTACCAAGCTCTGGATTATATTTGAGTAACAAACGCTACACCGCATGCGATAATTGGTTTTCTGATACAAGGCTTTGAAGGCGATTTATGTAGTGCAACTTCCCTCTTGTATGCGAAATATTGACAAATCAATCCTTATTTAAACACGGCCCAGGCAATAGGTAGAACGAATGAAAACAGCGACAAACATCAATGTTTTTGGGATCTTGTTTTTAGGTCATTACATAGCTGGTGATTAAATTGGGAGTAAATAATGAAAGAAACAGCTACGATTGGTTACAGGGAGAAAACGATTGGTTTTCGGCGAAGTCTAAAGGGCTGTTGAGCAATTTAGTCGGTTGATCCAGTTCACAGGACCAAGCCAGACACAGTTTGTACGAATCCCTTTTGACACCATAGTACCCTCAGTTAGAGGAATGCTGTTGGTCTGGAACTCTAAGCCTTAAAGCTCCCTGGAAGCACCTAAAATTCATAGTGAATCATATTTTCGGTTTGTTCTGGCTTGGTGAAATATTCCTACCAAGACCTCTTAAGAGCCATATTGGGAGAACTTTTGAAAAAGTAACAGAAACTCTACGTGAGTTTAAAAAACCATGGTTGCTGCTTCCATCCGAAATTTGCCTAAGCAAATGAGTGGGCTTATACGTGAGATTTTGAGGCATCCAGGTTACTATCAGTTGTCAACATGTGCGTCAGATTACGGATGCTGTTTATTCCTCCTTGAACGCTTCACACTGATCCAAACGTGTATGAACCATTCCCGGGAACTTCTACCGCTGGTGTGATTTCCATGTGTACATCATTTGCCGAGCAAAAAGCCCAACTGAGAATTATGAGAGACGACACACCTGATGTTCCTTTTTATAAAGACGTATTCTCTAAGCTACCAAGCAAATTTTCAATAATAGTATGTAAATATACCCGAAAACGCTTTTTTCTTTAAAAAAATCATTGAAAAGTCCTCTGACTTTTGTGTAACAGTCTACGGTCTGGGTGAGAATCTCGCATAAGGCCACTGTATCGTTTACGTGAAAAAACACTGGTTTAGTGGATTCTAACAACTCTCTTCTTGGTGTCATTCAAAACGAACGTTAAATTTCAAAACATATCTGATTTAGGATTAAGCATTCTCACACTCACTTTTTGTATGCAAGAAATCCACTGATAGCCCAAGCAGAAGCTTCTTTCGTTTTGACCTTTTCTACATATCTAATATCGAGGTTATGACGGCCACGATTCGATACCCATAACATTGCTACAAGATGTAAAATGCTTATTACAGTTCACCAGGCTCCTGAACCCAGTATTGTTAAAAACATACATAAGTACATAGTGCTTTCCAACCTCTGGGCACTTTTCCTTATTTTAGGAGTGTTTGATCCGATAAAGAAGGAAAATTTAAAAACTGTCCTCTGGGGATTATCTTGGGAATTCCGAATGGCTTATCGCAGTTTTCACGCCTTCCAAGATAAATACGAAACACATACAACCATCCATAATGCTTTGGTTTTGGTTGTTTCTGGTGGATTTTGATGATCCAGTAGAGAGGATATTTGCACATGAATGAATAAGGTACGGACTGTAAAAAGGTAAAAATAGCGAAAAATTACATTTTATTTTATTACATTTTATTGTGTATTCTTGGACTCAGGTACCATTTGGAGCTGTGCTTTTGTTATCCAAATAAGTCGGATGCTTCCATTCACTTGCCTAGAAGTTTGTATCTACTTATGGAAGTGCCGATGAATTCTACTTTTGTGGGTCAAATGTGTGAACGGGGGATAATTCTAACGGGCCATTAAGTGGAGTAAATGAGGAGGTATTTTAGGACAACGATCATTAACGAATTGTAGGTCAGACGAAATTGCGACCGAGTCCCCTAATACGGTTTTCCAAACTAATCGGACGGGAGACCGCCGCCTCTAACAAACTTCTCTTCAGTTTTTGATGTTCAGATTTTCTGACATAGGTACATGAATTTGAGAAGGTCACTTGGGGTCTTATTGATCATTCAGCACGGAAAAAGGTCATGATGATGACATCACAAACGAGAGATTCAGCTGGGTTCCAGGTGGGTCTCTCGCAGAACCAAATTTGTTTGCAACTGAGTGTATTTCACCATTCATGTTGTGATAATAGTTCCACTTTTATTAGCTTTTTCATTTAATTAGGGTGTTCACAATGCTCTGCAGTATAATTTTCCGGAGGATAGTGGTTGAGATCAACACGAACCACATGCGTCATTACCTATTACGCGCGTGTTTATCGGCTTTCTTGGATCGGATGTGCCAATCCAGATGTAGATTCCAACCCACCATTCATTGGTTACCCAAATCTCTGATCTCCTTTTGTTAGGGAAGAGCTGATTTCGCATGACTGTATGATGGACAGGGGCTTACCTACTTACTTACAAACGAAGTTTGAACATCGAAGATCCCAGGAAATAACGAAGTGTCCCGAATTGACAAATTCATTACTGCTTGAGTTCTAAGCCGCCTTCAGATAATGCTCGAATGCACACCGTGCACCCGAAATTGGAAGGACTCTTACGAGAGGAATGTGAAGTTTGTCAAAATGCCTCAAGATACTGATGTGTCTGAAAAAAACTAAAGACGAATTATCTGAGATAATTACCGTTCACCAAGGACAGTGGAGGTGATTGTACCCTGGTCTACACAGTTCGAAATGTTCGAAATTCTAACCAGCAAATTGGGAAGTTGTAGTGGGTCACAAACGGTGTTTCCAAACGTCGTTTCACCAGCAGTCGAATTTTTGTGATTTTTCGGCATGAATTCTTCTATCCTCCAAAGTGTGGTAGATACAATATTGGATCCCTCAACTTACTCGGAACGCTGCAAAGATGATCCCGACCAGCCTTACAAAACCCACCGTTGTTTCCTCAGTACCTAGTCATTCCAAGGGCTGATGACACTTAAGGGTGGTTCGGGTACAGATTTGAACAGTTTTATATTGTATTATTGCAACACAGTCAGTTTTCCCCGTGTCGTTCCTGCCTCAGTAAGTGATTACTTTTGGCCACTGTAAACGGCTGCATGCGACTACCTTTCTTATTTCACCTTACTTAGCTTGTTCTTCTCTCGCCTTGGGTGAAGTTAACCCAATTCACCACGAGTTTGAACACCTTAATACAGATAAGAAGTGTCCTGCGTGTGGGTGTGCTGGCACAAGAGGCCAGACCAAGATATAGGTTCGGGGGAACAGCAGGAAAGTATGGTGACATTAACCCTTGCGGGACAGCGTGAATAGCATTTGTGACCGCATTTTAATTGGTTTAACATGTCTTTGTGGCATTCCCGGTATATCTATTCAGGTTAATGCATTTCGTGTTCTGACTTTGTTGGAGTATACAAAGCAGGCCTGATATGTATACGTTTCAGTTCAGGGAGTATCGCGCGATCTCCCCCTACGAGAGCACTGTTTTTCCTACGTCGGGAGCAAATGTTTCGTAACAGACGATAGTGTTTTTTTGGAGTGCTGGCTCTACTAAAGGCACCATTTAACCGCCGCAAATGTTAGCTATGTGTTCTGCTGGTTTCGATGAACCGATGCAGGACAGTGAATGAATGCTTCGATTATCCTCAAAGACGCCATTTTTTGCCGAAAGAATAGTGAAAGCCAGGTCCCCCGTATTTTGACTTACCAAAATTCCCGATTTGTCTTTGAAAAGGGTAACAAATGCCACCGTGAAATGTATAGCAAACCGCTCACCACAAGCCAGTTAAATTGATTGGTTTTCATCAGGGAAAGTGTGCAGGGAATGTGTGCCAATACACCATAAACTCATATAATCTCTGTGATTAAGGGTTACCACTGAAACCAAAAGCTTCGTCATCCAATTTCATGCAGCAACCGGGTCGATAATTTCAGGTATAAACTCATGAGCCCAATGAGGAAGCTTAAAGACTTATGACCATGGAAAGTTTGACCCTCAATACTTCCAGCGTTTTTAAGCGGTCCAATTTAATGTGTTACTGTCTTTGGGCGATTCCTCCTAAGCTACCTTCCGCGAATGATTGGATAATTGTGTGTACTGATCAGTGCATGTGTGTGACTTACTGGTATCTTTCGCATTATAGCCTCTCAACGTTTCGAAATGTGTCGACCAGCCTTCTCACTTATCCATCGTTTGTGACCAATGTTTTGTCGTCACACCAGGTGGACTTGTTCAATGAACAGCAGTACGAGGTTTTGCAACCTCTCGCGTTATCAATCCCGAATAAGTGAAATGAACAGATCGACTAGTATTGGCTCAATACTAAATTCCACCATAACAACTGTTTTTGTTCGCTTACCCAAATACCTTGTCAGCCTTGT
Organism: Opisthorchis felineus; assembly: GCA_004794785.1. Lineage (NCBI taxonomy): Eukaryota > Metazoa > Platyhelminthes > Trematoda > Opisthorchiida > Opisthorchiidae > Opisthorchis > Opisthorchis felineus. The sequence goes on along the minus strand of SJOL01006357.1, from coordinate 255,996 downwards.
GAAAGGATTACTAGGTCGACCACGCAAACCCTTTAAATGCAGTCGAGGTTGCGTCAAGCACTTCTATCCGTGCCCAGTGGCAACACAGCAAACCCCTCGGACTTGCTAGTGGTCCACAAGGAGCGGCGTTAGGAGTGTGGGCCTTGGCCGGTTTTCGTGTGTTGCATCAAAAATATCAATCTTTCTGTAGACCACACCGAATTACATCCACTTCGGCCTTGTTTTTGAGTTTCAGAAATGTAGTCCCGCGGCAGTTGATGAAGCTTTAGTCCTCCTAACTTTTAGTCCAAATGCTTATATTTTTCCCCCGAATGACCCCCAGATGGCAACATTTTGCTCTGATTGATAACGTTGAAGTTTTGTGGCGTCCGCAAATGCAAATTCCACCAGAGAGGTACTTTCACCAGATGCAATAGATTGGGGGCTGTTAAACTCTGAACTCTTTCTGGTTTTAGATCTCAGTACTTTCCTAGTCTCAACTACATTTTGTGTATTTCTGTCTCGGTTTCATGAGTTCTTTCTTAGTATCTTATGCGCCTAACTATGAGCCCTTTGTACAGTCGTGTTCTTGTTGAGTTGACTACCCTATGCCGTTCATGTGTCAGTAGGGCCATTTTGTCTTTTTACACAACGCCTTTTTAAGTATGACACAAACCGAATTGAAGTCCGGGAACTGGTAACTATACTGAGCACCAGTGTCAGCATGGACATTTAACTGTTTTCCTTTACAATTCTTTTCGCAGTGACAGTGAGGATATCATAAATTTATTAAGCGGGTGGTCTTTCGTTGCCACCACACTCAGCCGGGCAAATCGGGCTGACTGCCCGTGCCTCGGAAAGAGAACAAGTGGATATAAAAGTCACACACTTGCTGAATGACATCTGTCACCTTGAATTATATCGAAATCTTGCGTACGATAAAACTGACTCGAAAGCAGGTGCCGCTATCAGTGCTGTGACATAAGCTAATAAAATATGCGGTGGAAGAAAATTTAAGTTTCATTTGGCCATTTTGCAGCTGAATTTTAATACCTTCCTGGATAGATTTTTATTGCTTACGTAAACACAGCTCACCATATCACTAACTATGCGGATATATCGGATCACATATATATCATACATCCAAGCCTAAAAAAGTCTTCAATATTGAACACATATTATTTTTCGTGGAAAAGGGCACGGTTTTGTTCTCAGTCTGTCCAACATCTTTATTTAATTTGTGTTCTCGATCAGGACGTCTGGTTGTCCAACATTCTTTGGGAGGGAAGGATCACAGAAGTTGCGACAGATTACCAAAAACTTTTGTCCATTGGAAACATTCAGGAAAAATCATTACAGTGTTCCTTCCCACTTCAGATTGGTGACCGGCGTAAACCAGTTAAGTACCAGTCGGCGGGTTGGTTCGGATTGCACCGTTGCTTTTTGCACGTTTTGCATAAATAATTTGCAGAATTTTTCCACTAAGGGGCGTAGAAATTCCTCGCAGCCAGTTTCCTGATGAGCCGCCAATTAAATAATTTTCAGTCTCCTTGTTCCTTGCCTCTGATGGTAGTGAAGACAGTCTATGCTGAAAAGCGGAGAAGCTTTGCACATGTTTGTTTATTATTGAGAATCATCAGCAGTATGCGTTTCCTGATCTTCAAGGGAGATCAGAACTCGCTAGTGTGGTTTAATTACACTACTAATCAACCACTTGTGGTCAAACGGTTCACCCTTAAACTACAAGCAGTGCGATTGTGACTTTTCCTTTCCCTGGATATTCGTGGGATACACACTGCTGATGACTCATAACAAGAATGAAACAGCTCTTCACTGCTTTTCAGCATTCCAGCATAGATAGACCTCATTTACAGAGTGAACGCTCGCTTCATGCAGGTATTGAAGGTAGTTGCTCAGATTCAGGAAGGTTTTGTAAAATGGTTCCTCAAACCGTTGACCTGGCTCATCTCGTGATCTCCAGTCGGAAATCAGGCAAGTGCTAGCGTGGCTGATTTATCTGATAATGTTGTCCTCGCTCCACTGCCAAATAATGACCCTTTATCACATGGATTTCTAAATCCAGTAAGTGGATACTTGATAGAGCATCTATGGTCCTCTGAGACGGTGCTCCAAGCCAATTCATCATATAGAATGTTGCCTGCAGATCCGTCGTACGCACACCTTTTCTTCACAAATGTTTTGACGAACCTCGACTCTGCTAGACCGGTGTTCCTATCAGAAGCTTGGTTTGCCCTGGAAATACCAGTTGTATCGTAAGCAATACGGCATTGAATGAGGTTGAAGGGTTCTAAGAAAGCAGGCTTGACTTGGATTTGAAGACAATGCCATGTAGCCGGGATATGATCTCTTTCGTGCAACGAAGGGAATTGTGTTGCAATGCACCTGGAGGAAGCCTGGTACCGTTCTACATATTTTTTGTGCGGATGTTCTACGAAATGTAGCAGTTGCTGTAGTCTACCTAATTCGACCGATTAGATAAGTAGGAAGGCTAAGAGCGAATGCCTGTTTTTTACTGATTACGCTGGTGTTCTTGGTGGCATTGGCAAAGTAGCTTTACTGAAAGTTTTCCAATGAAGGCAGCGGGCAATTTATGCGGAAGCCAAATGATAAGTACTACATGAACCACAAACAATGATGATCGCTTCTCTTTACGAATGCTGACTGATAGTTGTGCCAGCTAAGGTAGCGTTCTGCCCTTTTTTCTGCCCATTGTACGTAATCGATATGCACATTTTTGATTCCCGATTTAATGCGTGCACGTTGACCGTGTGGAGACTAATGGTGAGCATCGCATGCCTGGAGTCAATTTTAACAAGCTCTACTGAATGCAATTGTCATCTGTTGAAGCCACTAACAATGTTCCCAAATGTAAAGACCTTTCCTCTCTTGTTATCTCTGGTGAAAGTAAGGATGACATATTATTCAATTCTCAGCCATTTCCGGTGCTTCACGATTTCCCTCTTTCCATGGCATCTGCTCTAAACCATCTCGGTCAGATCTACCAGGTATCCCACCCTAAATCAACCGTTTTCAGGAGAGTTAAACACTTAGCTCTTATACTTCCAGACTCAAGAGTCTGCCTGCTTATTTCTATGTTATCTGTGGAGTTGCAACTACTTGCACCAACTCCTATTATATTTACAGGTACCATACATCCTTTCAGGAGTTCCTTGTTAAAGCAATGCTGTTCCATTATTAGTTGACTTACACAGATTTGCAAGTGGGCTAGAAATTAAGAAACATCTCCACTGACTTTGAGCTGGCCCACTTCACCTTACGAGTTATTCCCACCAGTCACGTATGAAAGCCATGTCTTCCTCGAGTGAACATTCCAAATGAAAGTGGACGCCCGGCAGTTTCTGAATACCGTAATGCACTGATAACCAAATCTGATCGGATTCCTGACAACTACACTACCCAGAGTAACAAACTTGAGACCGGTTCGTTAGCTCATCATAGTCGCGTAAGACTGATTCCGCAGTCATGTCTTCTCCCCAACCACTGTGTTATTACCGTAGTGCGTAGTTGTTATTTGCGGTTAACTGGACAGCGAAACCCTACATGTTCTTCGAACGAACAGGCAAGTTTACACTTATAGCCTTAATCGCATTAGCAACCTCTGTCTGCATCCATTTGGTTGGTGCAGCAGCACACGGCACATGGTTTTCAGAGCGGTTGGGTGGCTAACTTGCTGATCAGTGCCCTTATGGGTAATGCTTACCGATCCAATGATTATGTGTTCTTTCAATGCTGATGGATCAACTTTTGGTGTCTTTTTAGGTCAGAAAACCTCGATGTTAAATCTTCAGTGGATGTCAAACTCCAAAGTTGTTCTCCGAATTTATTTCCCAGGCTTAAATTCTCACCTGTGTGCCGGAAGGCTGGAGGATACATCTTTATGGTTTTGTTAACTAATGTTTTGGCTCTCTCTGGAGGGCAGAAAACTCTTGATAACTTTAAGTTATTATTTGGATGTCGCCTATCAAACATAGCTTGTCGCTCTACATGAACTCTAAATCCGGGCTATTTTATCCGCGAAGCCGTAACCCGATTTCGCTTTGCCTAGCAGTTCCTGATTATTCCTTCGTTTTTGCCTTCGTTTGCCTTTAACATGATTCCTTCCTCATTTTGGTTCCCGCGTCACAATTGTTGGGAGTAACACACTGACACTGATGTTGTGCAACATAACTATGTCAGGAATCATACCAGACGAATTGTTGTGTTCCTGAGCATGTCGTTTTGTTCTTGATCAGCTTAGGTAAACAGACGCCATATATTTTCTCCATCGTACTTTGCTACTGTCGTCAGGTGCTCTTTTTCCAGATAAAGCACCAGATGGCACGGTTTTGATGCGTGTCACGCTATGATGGTCCCGGATTACTGAACGAAAAGCAGATATTTGTGGATTATATTTGATGCGGAATTCCGGAACTTGCAGGTGAATTTGACAACTGAATTAAACACAGAACCAAATGCTCAGATACCTAGCACACAACACAGAGGAAGCCCCAGAGTGTAACGTTCTTTCAGTTACGTCGAAGTAGTTCTGTGTTCAGTCACTAAGTAGACCGGAAGTTAGTTAGGCAACTGAGATGATTTTGCTTGCTGGATGAGATCTCATTTGAAAATTAGGTTCAAACTTTTCCTCATTAACCTTGGTGGCATCTTTGTTGCAGTGATGGCGGTACACTATTTAGGATTAGTTCAGAGTGAATTCTGGAAATAACCAGAGCCAAGCCATATTACAGCAAGGATGCCCAAAAAATAACCCGAACTAGGACGATACCTAAAGGGAAAATATCACTCGATCACGATGGGGAGTAAGAGAATTACTCCATCTCAGTGGTCAGACAGACCTGGGGTTGCAATGAATACCGTGAGATTGCTCTGACGAAGGCAACTTGGGAAAACGTTGGCGTGAAAACAATCCAGGCCGCTCCACCCGACCGTGAAATATTCCAACACATTACCAAAATGGACTATGCACGCAGCCTATATAGACGAATTTGTACATCTTGTTTTTGGATTTCTTCAATCTGCTTTGGTTTTATCTATAATAACCCTGTTGGCTGAGGAGATAACTGAAGCATTGTGTGAAAGACGTTTTATAATCCCCCATGCCACCAACTGTTTTAATAGTTCCCAACCTGCGATTCAAAAAAAAACTTTACCGACAAAAATGTCCCAAGTAATTGCAGAAATACTGAACGACCAATGAACACGTAGATAGAATATAGAATAATTACCAGCAACTCTACTTGAGTTGACTTCAAGCAAGAAGACGCGTTCATTCACCAGCCTACTAATGCTCCGTCACTGAATACCAGAAATGTCTTCTTCCTGGAATTGTGTGAATTAATCCGTAAAAGAAAACACCAGAGTCGAAACACCGTCTGCGTATGAGCAATGATAGTCGTTCGTTTTCATCACGGCAACAGCAATAAAAACACCACAACAGCTCAATCAACTGAATCATCACATTGGTTGTTGGTCTGTTCGCCGAGCTTGGCAGTTGGATTGCAAACGTTTCATCACCAATCGAGGTGACATCATCAGTGACATCATCACCCCGCACTGATGATGTCACCTCGATTGGTGATGAAACGTTTGCAATCCAACTGCCAAGCTCGGCGAACAGACCAAGACCCACTCAACCCCGCACTGATGATGTCACCTCGATTGGTGATGAAACGTTTGCAATCCAACTGCCAAGCTCGGCGAACAGACCAACAACCAAGCAGCGCACCCGAGCTACCTATATTCCAAAACATTGTCAATCATCACATTTGCAATACTGTGTGAAAGTCAAGGGGCGATGAAGGAGAACTCGGTATTTCTATTGTTCTTGGAGATATTAAAAGAAAATAACACCATGAAAGATGTTATTTTTGCGGTGAAAATCTGTTAAAAATTTATGCTGCAGACTACTAGTGATGTGAGGGAAAACAGTCGAAATAAGCTATTTTTGAATTGCAAGGAAAAACACTGTAAACAAACGAAGATTTCGTGAACTGAACCTGTAATTCAATTAAGAACAAAAATCGCAAAATACAAGTTTGGCTATAACTTACCAGTATAAATATAAATACAAACAAATACAAAAGAGCACTTCAAAATAATGATAACAATGGCTAATGGCAGAAAAACTAAATGGTAAACAGTAATAGAATATTTTTATGAATATAAATGTACATGAACAAACATAAAAGTATTAGCGCAAAAATGTGAATAAATATTCCATGAATTTTTACTATTTCAAGTAACAGTCATGTTACACCGGCGTGCCATAAAGAGCGTTCTGTTTGAACAATGAGGTCTCTCCTCAATATATAATGAGACACAGTTATCCCACTCAACAGAAGAAAGTAAAATTCTGAAGTCGTCGAAATTGCGTTGATCAAAGACAATGACCAGGTTTGTCGCTACAACTCACTGAAACGCAAAAGTCTGTCAAAGCCACTTTCCGCAGCTCAGAAGTCGTTCTTTCAAACATGCATATCTTGCTAGCTTTATGTTTCTGTTCAAGAAATTGAAAGGAAATGCGTGCATCTAACGCCATATTTCTACTTGCCGTTTCATCCGCCTGTTTCATAGTTCACACAGTTAAATTCGTCCACCTAAATGCGCCCGTCTTGAAGATATCTTCATGAAAGTAGGATACTAAGGAGGATACGCAGAATCTTCTAAATAAAATCCAATTAGTGCTGTGCTAAAAGCAGGGAGGTCTGTTTGCAAGTTCTTTTACATTTTTGTTTTCACCACGTTCTCCAATGAGTAGTTGTGGATCGCCAAAAAAATCAAAAACATTTTGGAACAGAGAGATTTTTTCCATTTACACAATCTGCTGTATTTCCCTCAGGCAATTCTGTGCAATTAGTAGGATGAAATCAACAGTGAGCATATAAGAAAATTTTCCGCTCTGCTATTTAATGGCGTTTTCTGCAGGACAGTAATCTGCAGGACAGCATCTGACCCAAGAAGAAAAGTAACATCTTTCTGCTTCAAATTGCAGACAATGGTTAAACATACTTGACTAATCAACAAGCATAAGAATATGGTTATGAGCGGGGAGGAACGAAGACATCCTTATTCTTGCCTTTAGCTATTGTCCAAATGTTAGTTGATGTGGTTTTTTGAACTACAGTTTACGTAGAACGTGAAAATTAAGCTCAGATTACCTGGCCGCGTGTCGTTTACACGCTTTTACGTAAACGACCACTAGCAACAGGGATGAACACTGTTCCGTGCGTTTCACCGTCAGCGGAGATATCAGCGATACTTCCATTTAGATATCATTTTGAAAAACTCACACGCAAGTGCTTTTTTTGGATTTTGTCCTTCTAGCAATATGATATGAAAGTATGATCCCAACAAACACTAGGGACCCGTTTCCTTACTTTTGGAAGTCACCTGAATTGTGCATCTTGACAAAAGTTTGTTATCCCGCAAAGCAGTGATTGCGTTTAAACCAAAGCGTCAGCGTCAATTCTCTTCCTAAATTTCAAATTTTAATCACATGTATCCGTTCTGTTTTGCTAGCATTTTCGGGAAGCAGAGCCATTACAGAAGACCCAGTTGCATTGGACACTGCTAATCCGTAGATATGTCCTAGAAAATTGCGTAGCAACGCAGAAGCAAAAATGATGAGTCATAAATTTGATGAAAGAATCTGTAGACAGGCGCGTCAGCGAATGTTCACTGAACCAGTTGCATGCAAACTGATGCTCGCTAGCAAATAGCTAAAGCAATATAGGCCTTCGTCCGTTTAACCAGTACTAAATAGCCTGTTTGCTGCTGTCTTGTTTGCGAGGCGTCCACCGACCAGTCGACCCCATGCAACCTTCAAAATTACTGCGTGTTGCAAGAATGCTTACTCCATATTACCCGAAGAAGCTGCCTGGATTGGCCTTTTGTAAGTAGCCTTGTTATGTGCTTTGGACCCAGGCCTTGTTAATCATCATTTATTGACCACACTCAGTACTTGCCAGGAGCACCACACATACCGACAGCTCTTTAGTTAAATCGTGATTTTCAATCTGTATGACAAATGTGATACGGTCTTATCGGTTGTATCATGCTCCACATCATTTCCGGTCAGAGAAACACCAATGAGTTTGTGAGGAATCCTAATGGCAATTTGGTTCATGGTCGCAACTGGTTACCAGTACGTCGTGTATCAAATACTGGTTAAGTGCAAACGGCATTTCCACCGAAATTTCTGCTCCTGTGAAGAAAATCAGGTGCGTTCCGAAACAAAATCTGTTTTGTTTTGAGGAGAGTGGGTTGGAAATTGGAAAAGATTACGTGTTTAAAAAGTTGGTCCGTCAACAGAAGAACCTTCTTGTAGATCTTCAAATAGGATGACTTTCCACATTTTCAGTGTTCCCTCAATATTTCTAAAACTCTTTTTGAGACAAGGTTTATACTGACAAATCAATATCTGGTGGAATTTTTCTTTCTAAATGCAAATTTTTCTGCTCCTTAACTCGAGTATGAGAAATTCTGGCAGTCAACTAGTTGTACTGAATACGTTTATCACATATGAGTAAGCCATGTATAATAAAGCAGGCAGCCCTGCTTTTCCGGGTTTGGTTTATGTGAATGTTAGCTGATGAATAATTGTAGTAAACTCTTCAAGCAAACGTCCCTCGCCTTTCACGATAAAATATGTTGCTTGTAAATCGGCCTTGGTCGCCTGCTATTGTTGGACTAATAGAAGGAAGGCTATTCCGAAACTGTTTTTTAAACAAGCAAGCTGCTTAGTACGCAAGTTTTCCAGATGGCAACCAGGGAGTAAACATTTGTGTGTTGTGACGCACGTAAACTTTGTCCAGTTTTGTGTCTCGTCCACCTGTCTGGGGGGGATCTTGTTTTGGATCCCTTAGACACTTAAAAATGTAGGGGTAAGATGTAAACCGGGTGGATTTGTCTGGTGTTCTCTCCAAGTTGCAAATTGTCGGCTAGGGATAACTGTAAGTTTGGTCACATGCATTCATCAAAGGCATGTCACGTTTATCTGTATGCATGATTGGCTTTGTTTTATCCCAAAGTTCAGTTCATGAATTCACGTTGTCAAGCGGAAGTGAACGGAATACTCCGATTTTGCTCTGATGATATTTAGCCAATATTTTAACAACACCTTTCATCAAAACAGTTTTCTGGGCTTGCTAAATACACACATTTGTATATCAATTTGGCTTTAGCAGAAAATCAAAATCAGTCCCAAGTAAACCCCCCGTTTAATTTTATCAAGTAGAACATAAGGCTGGCGCAAACTCCAGCCTACGACTACATGGCGAGCCTGGAAAAGGTCGAATCTGGTGAATTTCTCAGCAATCTCGAGAGCGGTTTCCTTCGAAAAAATCTCCTGGATTCTTGACACCGTTTATGCGTTAATCTAAAAATACAGAATCCGACCATTTAGACCCTTTTGGGATGGAAAACCTAGCGCGAAATACGATTTGCCGAGGCTGAGACATTTGTTTCTGGGTCACAGCGTACTGATGGGACAGATTTTGTACACACCGCCGACCCATCCACTGCCACCCGCTCCAACTCACTCTCGGAATATCGAGAAAAGTAAAACAGCTTGGATAGTCGTTCTAGATATCACGAATTGTCTTAGATTCCATAGGCAGGGTGATCACTATATTCAACTTTAGCTGTTTAGTGTAGTTTACACTGCCCAAATGAATATCCTGCTTGAGTAGGTTCAACCGGAGGTTTCTGGTTAATTCTGCACACTCTGACAACTTAGAGGGAAGTAGTAGTACTCCAGGTTGGGAGGGTGATATTGTGGAGACATGTGTGCATAGACAGAATGCGCAAGGTGAGTAAATATTGTCTCAAAGCGTTGTAGACAAAATGTTTACGTCTTTTGACGCAATCTATTCCGTTAGCTTCGGTTTTCTCTTGTCAGCAGAGATGATTCGCACGATAATCGCAAAGTTTAGGTACGAATAAGTGACATCATAGTACGCCCGGTTAGAATGCAGCGTCCTACAGAAGAAAGAATTCTCGGAAGCTCGCCTTCGAACTGATTTTTCGGGACAGAGGTCGAATTTGAAGCGTTGATTTATTGTTTGCGGTAGAACCACAGACGAATACCAGGATATCGCCAGAAAATTAATTTACAAAATATCTTTAGATATCCGTTTTCCGTTTTTGAGCTAAAGGCATCGAATTACATAATATATGTTCCACGTTTTTTAGTATTAAAGCACCCAGCAAAGTTGATGACAAAAGTCACTGCGAAAGATTTAATGTAAGTTTGAAACTCTGACGGATGGTGTTTTACCTAACTAAAAAGTGCTGACTGGTGGGTCAGTCAACCGATATAATCAAGGCATTTTGGGGCGTGGAGCAAACCGATCACATTACTAAATTGTGAACACTTTAGCGTTTTCAGACGCAATAATTTAGGTGAGTTGAGCTTGCGCTGGTGAAGTAACACGCTTGCCTTGCACGTCGTATGTCTAGAGTTCAAAACCCTGCACGGTCAAGGAAGGCATTACTGATGAGCTCCAGTGTTCCCTATTCTTCGTATGAACTAGATACAATGACTGCGTCAGGAAATGAGGAGCGTTTTGAAGGTGGAGATCTCGAACGATTGTGCCGCAGATGACACACGGATCCATATGTGCACACAAAATGAACTCCTAAATTCCCAAGTACCTGTACGGTGCATAAATTTTCAACATAAAATGGTCTTCTTTTAGGACACAGACAAATTGGTCCCTCCTCAGGTGAAAACAACCCTATTCGAGAGGACCGACTGAATTACGCCATAAACTTGAGAACCTACCTGAGACCAGAATATTCACCTTTCACTAAGTATTATATATTAATACAAAGTTAACATAAATCCTTTTCTCTTCGCTATACTCTGCTATTCATTGTGTAATCATTTCTCAAGCCAATCAGTCAAACACGGAAAAGACAATAAAAAGTGGGGTGTATCGAAGCGCCATTAGCACATTCAAAGGCTCACTTTTTCAAAAATGCGTACTGATGATGACACCTCGACCGGTTATAGAAAGCTCACCTTTAAGCTGCATAAGGTTTTACCATTTAACCCGTTTCTCACTTTATGTAACAATTTACAGTTGTTTTGGCACGCGTGCTGGCAGGGTTGATCGGCCTCCGCCGGAGCTTCAAACACCTGCAAGCAAGCAAACGCTTAACCTGGCTCCTTCTACAAAGAAACATTCTTGTCAGTCTATCATCAGTCGTTTCCCTTCTGACACAAAAACATTTATTTGCATTTGATGATGCGTAGGTGGTCAAAGGACTTCTAACCATCTTGTGAACACAAATGATTGGAAATGTCTCTAGGCCTACCCTGTGCCCAAGCCATCTTTAGACGCTTATGTGCAAACACCTTCGTGTTTCCTCGAGTGATTCCGTTGGTACCAAGCTTATGCCACCACAGCGATTTGCATTTTTGCTGATTAAATTAAACGTAGTACTTAATTTTCGGGATTCTGTTCTCAGTGTTATCCTTTTCAAACGGATGTAACCGTCCTTCTAGTTGTTTCTTCCTCAGGATCAGTGGTGCACTCGCTTTTCTTGCGGTAACATCAGTTTATATAACGATTGTTACCAAACGTGGCCACGTAAAACTACCTTTATGGTTAAGACTACAAAAAATCAAGGATATTTGGTGTTATCTTTTTGCGTTCCTGTTTCCCTGACTAGATTTGCATGCAGCATAATGGCCACTGGTCGTCACCACTAATGGTGACCGATCTCCAGTAAACTCTGATGAGGCAACGGCGCTGTAGTAAAAACGGCAAAACTGTAACAAAATCTTCCGATGTAGCGAGACCCATCAACTGTTAGAACATGTCAATGAGACGCGGACGAAGCCTTGAGTTCTATTACTCCGGTTGATGTTACCGTCTCTCTCATATAGACGAACGCCGTCGCTTACATGAATGTTGCTGCAGCTGATTTTTCTACCCCAGTTCAGGAAGATAATGTAACCTCGTGCTACTCAATGGTTGAAATTTTGTTTCTGAACCTTGTATTAATGACATTGTGAAGCATTCTGGGTGCATCAGTCATGCCGCCGTGAGTGCTAAATACGCACTATCGTGACTGAGTGTTGCAACTTTAAGAACAGCCAAACATTCTGCCAGAAGCTGACAATGCGGATAAGTCCTGAGCAATTTACACTCGTCACAACTTCAGTCATCTGAATAAATGAAAGATGGGTGCCCATCTTGGATATCCTCTCTCCGATCGACTCCTTATATTTTACTTCTGAACATGCCAAACCTGCTCAGCGATATTTTTAAAACTATATTTGTCTCAGATTCTACTAGATGAATTGTTATTTTATTCACTTTTCTGGCTCTGAGTCATACATTAAAAGCTGGTTATGCCGTTGCAAAGTTATATTGGTCTTGTACATGAACGCTTCACTGAATTTGTTCTCATCTGGATGTTCATCGCAAATCAGAAAACCTCGAAATACATAGTGGTTGTGCCTTCTTCCTTCCAGGCCACTTCGTAGACTTTTGTGATACTGCCTGCAGTTCCAGTAATGTGAGGTTGTAATCTTAGAAAGTATTGCACCTTCGAATCAGAATTCATCGCTGTCACGTGGCAAAAAACGAATGTATCGCTCTCCATGAAAAAATCAAGGTGAGCAGGTAGGGAAACATTTAAAGACAAGTTTTAAAGAACATATCATCACATTCCAAAATAATTCCCGGAGGACCGCGGTCTTATTACGGTCTTAGCTCTATCTTTTGTATAGCATGGTGTGGAAAACCCCGAAGATGTCTCGCGGACAGCCTCTAGTATTGCTCGTTGGGTCACAAAAGTGCACAACTGTTTCACCACAATAAGGTGCAGTTCCTTACTGACGGATGTGGAGCACATACAACCAGTTCATCGGGTTGTAAATTTTTAAAAATAAAGTTTTGGCCCTTTTCTCCGAAGGTGATGCATATACCGGTTTTTCTTCGAAAGGTCGAACCCCTTTTTTGATGAAAAGCTGAAATAATTCGCGCGCAATCTTAAGCCCAATAACCGCGTTTCTCGGGAAGACATTGGTTCATATTGCTCTTATTTAAATTGGTTTCCCGTGTACTGAAATTAGCAGAGAATGTGGGAAGCACTATTCATTAATTTGAAGGTTGAAAGCAGAGTGCCTGACAGTGGTAAAAAATGAAGAAACTTCTGAACGAAAAGTTTCTACTTTTTGTTTGAATGTCAACATGTTCCTCTGAGCAGTCTTCTGTTTAGCTCTTAACCAATCAATCGGTCAGTCAATTAATCAGTCGATCAGTCAATCAGTCACTCAATCAACCATCCCATCAGCCAGTCTATCTATCTATATATCCATCTATCTGTCTATCTCTGTATCTGCTTTTAAACCTATCTGCCAATCTGTCTGTTCACATTGCATATTTTTATGTTTTCTTATTCAGGGTACACGGTAAAACCAATTGTTTTTTTGCATCACGTGTACTTTGGTTTAACTCAACATTTTAGGAGCCCCGGTCTCTTCAATAAATCCGAACCGGTATCCATTGTATGTCGATCTAAGCTCAATGGCTGATTTGCCGTGAAATTCTCCAACATAGCTGACAGGCCGACAGGTAGCTTTTGCCCAGTAGGCGAAAAGTTGAAAGTTTGTGGTCTGTGTTTTTTATGCACTGAATATGGTTTGGGCTGCTGTATATAGAAACGGCAAAAGAATATCATCGCCTGAAGTCATAGGGGTGACAGTCTGTTCACAACTGTGAGCAGGCAAAACTACTACAAATCCCGCACGCTTCTACGCTGATGATTGCTGCCTGATCAAATTTCCGGCATCGCAGCTGGGGCGGACTTTACCAAGATTAGTTTTATTAAATTTGGTATATTTCTAATATCCACGTTTTTAGTGGAATCCTGGACAAATAGATTTCCAGGGTTTGTTGACACGACTTGCTCACAAGAAAACCTGGTAGTAAATTTGGTACACATTAACCAATCCAAATATGTCACGAGGCTAAGTGAAATTGAACAGGATGGGATGAGGTGATTAGTAAGATGTTTTGACATTGTTCTGCAAAAAACCCATAACTCAGTGTGTCTAGTAGACAACAGGCCTATAATGTATGGATGAAAACGTTGCATTTGTCGCAGTTCTAGATGATAAATGAGGCTAATGTTGCTTACTGACAGTCTAACGCCATCTTTCGAACGGGTATATTAGTTTGTTATGAAAAATGTATGACTAAAAGATGGAAGCGATTAGTGTCCCTGCAATTGGGAAAGTCGCACTAACCTTCCGTGTTCATTTTTTAATTTGATACCACTTGTGGGGTTGAAAAAACCGGAAATCCCACCAAGTTTCCACCGTTTATAAACCTTGTCCTAAACGAGCAGTTTCCGAATTTCCACCGGTTTTTACTCATGCAACGTATTTGACTCTGCGGATTATCACTCACTTGCAAAACAAAACTATCTGATGTTTAGGTGAGTGTTCATCCAGCCAGTTTTTTATTCAGGTACGAAACGAACTGATACACATTTCGAGAACCAGAGCTTTCCAACAAAGCCACAAGAAGAGTGAAACCGTTAGTGAGTTATTAATGAGTTTCCATCTGTCTTATAGTTGATGCCATGTCAAATAGAATAGCTCGACATTTTGACTATGGTTTCAACTGAACTAAACATAACCGCGAAATTTAAGGCAGCGAAATTTTCGAAACTACTGATTTGGCTGGCTCTCGCATTAATGTCATTTATGTTGTTTGTGAATACTTATCTTCACTCGTGCAAGTCTGTTGGTCGACCATTTTCGACTCAGACTCTTGGGTTCTCGTAGGACCTTACCAGCCTAAAAGTATGCCCTAGGATTTTTGTGAGGCTGATAGCATAACTGCCAGTATTTTAGTGATTAAGCTAAAAGCCTCATGGTGTTGGTTAAGAGTGAATTTACATGCCAGAATATTACACTGCTTTTAGGATGAGAAATGTAAAGGTAAATTTACTTTCCCGTGAACACAGTGCCAAGTGTATGGAACATTTCGTGCAACAAGGAATTATAAAGCAAAACCTTTATTTTGTAGGACTGCTTCGTTATCACCTGCGCCCTGTTTAAGATAGGATGGGCGCATGGAGTGCCTGCAAGAACAGAACATGTGCATTCTCTCAAATGGTGTCAGTTTCGACAACATTGGAAACGTGATATCTACTTAAGAACCAGTTGGAACTAGGACACTGGTGTTCCATGGAGGTTTCGTAAGTTGACGATCAATCACACGACGCTCTTTGGATGTCGGGAACTTAGAATGCAAAACCTATACTTTCTGTTCTACAACTGATGGTGTTGATAAATAATATGGAAGTCTTTTTCACATCACCGCAAATTACGTTATTCATGGTATTGCCAGATTCTGACACTTGTGATTTAGGAAATAATTTTCGAATGCTGCCATTGGTCCTCCCTCAGGGAACGGACCTAGCAAGACTCTGGATTCTGTGTTCTTTCAAAGGAGCGACGGTTATGTATCTTTATGCAACTCTGAGACATTAGGTACACTGATGTCACAAAGCATTTTGCAGTTCTATAATTTAGCTGTTTCATCTAGATTTCCGCAAATGAGAATGCATCCGAAAAATCAGAAACTTTGGGAGAATAAGTCGCAGAAAGCGACGCTGACCGCCAAGAGCCACAATAACTTAACGGAAGTCAGTCATACGTAAAAGAATGTGAATATGTCACAACAAGCAGAATTTTGCCTCACAAAAGAATAGCTACTTTTGCTTTATTTATTCTTCTTGGCTGAATAGAAAGCTGTACAGAAGTACACATAACATTCCTTTTTGTACTGCAACAAGTTACTTATGGAAAAAGCCGATCAAGGTCAGTCTGTAACTGGCTGTGCATTGTCAAATGTTTCAGTGCGCGTTTGCGGTTCTCCGTTGCGGAAGTCTAGGTAGTTTTTCTAGATAGTATTTCTAAACGACTTCTCAGCTTATCCGATTTCAATCTGTGCTGAAGGATAACATGTATATTTTAACCATAGAAACAACTGAGAGTGCAAACATTGTCCTTCCGCTTACGGTACCCATAATCAACAAAAGCTACACAAATAAAGCACGTCTGAATGTGTGTTTTAACACGGTCAGCAGATCTAAACCACAGTGTTTTTATACAGTTTTGAGAGGTATGGGTTACGCCGATCAATAGGGTATAACATTTCGCCAATCCGTATTTGGTAAGGCACTAGAGAATGACAGAATAGGCTGTTTGGGAGTAGTCCTTTTTAAGTGCTAACAGAACGTAAACAGAGCGTATCACTTGCAGTTTGGAAAATAATTGTGCAGATGTTCAATAAGACAAATGAATTGCTGATAAACGGATCTTCACCATGTTAACAACAGTCAACAAAATTTTTAAAGCCTAAAAAGAATTTCTGCATCAGATTTCTAATCAAACGAAATTGGAACTCTAATTCATTATCTGTCTGATCAAAGCAACAGGCAAAGTTCTGGTCTCGGACGGTCGGAAAGGTGTGTTTTGTAGAAACTGATAACACGGACTTTATCGAAACTTCAGGGGGCGGCCTTTCGAGACGTACAGATTTATTTGAATGCACTGCAACGTTCTCTATACCGCTGTTAAAAAATTTCTAGTGCGAATGATTGGCGCGGCTAGTGTGGACCTTAAACTGAGACATCGGTAGCCAGATATATTATTTTTTCAGACAATGGAAATATTCAATTTCTCTCTTGCCAATGCACATGCACGGTCTAAAATAACCTGGGGGATACAAAAAACCTATTCGATGAGATTAATTACATTTTAGAAGCCCAGAGAACTGTATCCAGAACATTTGTGTTGGACTGGGACAAAAATTCATCTCCTCGCGCGTCTTTTAGAACAGAAGCTGGCTATCACTGTATTGGAAAGTATTGCACTTGGAACAGAATGGTCTACTGGTATTTTGTTGAACAACATGACTAAGAGATACGCCAATAGAATATTATGGTCAGTTCCTAAATCCTCGACTGTCAAACCAAGGGGATAGAAGACGCGTCACGATTTGCTACAATATTGAGTTAACCATGTCGGCAAAAATATCGAAAAAAATAATAATCCTATACTCCAGATGCCAGGTTTTCCCAGTAAACCACCACAGAAACTTTTTGGTGTGCATGTAATGTAGATAGAAACTATCCACCCCATAGCACTGCTTCTGCAAACAGATCGTATGGACCTTCCAAAAGCATTCAGTTCCTTTCTATATGACGTCGTGGTTCACTGATAATATCAGCAAACGAAAAACTAAGTGAACTGTCCAGAATTGGACTCAAGGTAAACCGTATTGTGAATGTGATTTGTCCTGAAGAATGGAAGTTTGTTCATATAAAAAATTAATCACGTCATACAGCAAGTTTGGACTGATATAGCGTGACGGTGTATCAAGCGGCTGACTGACACTCAAGGGTCATTGACATGGGGCGCCACTGTATTGATATTACTGTTGGGGGAGGCCCGGTTAGATTGATAAGGCTTATTACTTGAAGCATATATTGCAAAGGCAGAAAATAAAGGGCAATCAAAACTGTCATTCTCCGCAATGGAGGCGTTTCTCGTTGAAGAGTCTCCTTTGCAACACCACCAATCATCATCATCGACAGTATGACATCAGTGTTCGACACCGATGCTTCACTGCCGTACAACCGTGATTTATTTGAAAGCCTCATTGTAAAGAAAAGAACAAAGGTGGGTGGAGACGAGAATTAGTGCAAGCTTACTACAATCATTCCGAGGTGCCTACACCTCCAGACAATCATTCAGGCAACTTGGATGGAAACTGACAACAAGATGGCCACTGACATCGGTTGGCAGCCATAACTTGCAGCGTCTCCAACCAGGCGCAGTGAGGATCACGCCAGCCCCATCCTGGAAGGGTAGTAGCACCGACAGCGCCCAAACGTGTCGTAGTCTCCTTCATACCCCTCTGCCAGATCAAGGACTGGCCACTTCTCTAATTCCGTCACTCTTTTCGGCAAGCGATGGTTAGGCATACGCAATACATGTCCCAACCAACGCAGCTTCTGGTGCTGGACACATTCTTTAATGTAAGTACCCGTTGCACAACCGAAAACTCGCTTTCTAATCGCCTCGTTACGGATACGCCGACACCAACTCACACGAGCTATGGTCCTGAGACAACGACTGTCGAACACCTGAAGACGTCTCGATTCCGCTGCTCGAACAGGCCACGTCCCACAGCCATACAACAAAACTGTCCGCATACAGCCCACACAAAAAGACGACGCCCGCACTGTATCTTGGAACACACGCACCTTGAGATTCAGGGATACACCACTTTGACGTCATAGGTGTCTCAAATTAGCAAACGCGACCCGAGCCTTGAAGATTCGTGAATTGACCTCATCTGTCACACTACAATCAGAACTAATACAACTTCCCAGATACGTAAAACGCCCCACAACTTCCAGCGCCTCTCCCTGGATTGTAAGTGGCGTGTTCAGTGACTGCATGTCCAGGAGCATGGAATTACACTTTGTGGGTGCAAAGTGCATACCAAAGGACGGGATGACATTGATCAGTTCATCCAAAAACACCAGCGCCTTCTCCCCCTCTTCGAAGACGAGAACGATGTCGTTTGCATATTCCAGATCGACAAGGTTTTCGTCACAGGCTATTTGAACACCGGGGTTTTGAGGACCTTCCAGCGTTCGTCTCATGATTTCATCGATCACGAAGTTAAGTAGGAATGGAGAGAGCTGGCATCCCTGACGGACACCACTAAGTGTACGGAAACTTTTGGAAAGCTGGCCGCATGCTCCCACACATCCGGAAGTCCGAGAATACAAAGAGCTTATTATGTTCACGAACTTTCGGGGCATTCCTTGGTCGGAAACCGGTCAACAAAGTTGATTGCGCCTTGGAAATCCAGATATACTAAAAGTGTGGGTCGTTTGCACGCACAGCTTTGTTCCAGCACCTGACGGATTGTGAAGACTTGGTCAACGCAACCCCTACCAGGCCGGAACCCCGCTTACCGCTCTGCAGTCAATGTTTCGCGAGCCACTATAAAACGTCCAAGTACAAGTGATGCCAGCAGTCTCGTTACAACCGGGGTCAAGCTGATTTCCCTTTGGTTACCACACTCACTACGAGCCTCTTTTTGAAAATGGGCACTATCACCGACTCCCTCTAGTTGTCTGAGATAGTCTCCTTTTCCAAGATGTAGGCAAACAGATCATACAAGCGCTGACTGAGGAATTCACCTGCATCTTTGAACAATGCGAGTGGGAGGTCATCCGGACCAGAAGCTCGGTGGCACTTGAGAGAAGATATGCAGTTGCAAACCTTCGAGGCCATAGGTGGTTCCACGTTCACCGTCCAGGGTTGTACGTTAACTGTGGGCTCCAAATCAGTGGCTGCTAGTGACCACGACAACCGTTGTTCCAAACATTCGGCCCAACGGTCGAGGCGTTCTTCTTTATTCACGATGGTCACTCTATTCCAACCCTTGATGGTTTCGCTCACAGGTGGTTTTCTGGGGCCGGCCGCACGGATCAACTGAAATAATCTTCGGCCATTACTGGGTCTCTGGGCCTCTTCCATTTCCTTGGCTTTCTGTGTCCACCACAATTCACGGTCCGCCTGCACGCTCAACTTCACTTGACGTCTGATAATTCGTCGCATCAAGTTATGTTCGGGGCCGGATGGGACATTTCTTCGAGATTTAAGGAGCACCACCGTTTGGCCTGATATCTAGTGCTTGAGTGGGCCTGGTGGTGCCGTGCCAAGGCAAGATTCCCAGCACTACGCAAAGGAGTGGCAATCGTGTCCAGTATGAGTTCGCATCTGATGGAGGAGCAGTTGGAAAAGACTCCAGAATTCGATTCTGGTTAGTTCCTCTAACATCCGGATCTGCCAGTCTCTCAGTTGCCAAGCGATTTGTCCGCACCTTACGGGGCCCTGGAAAACGTAGGTGTGAGTAAACCCAGACAAGTGCGTGTTCGGAATCCACAAATGTGTTCCAAAACAACCGACAGTCAGTTATTGATCCGCGCCATCGTTAACTGATGGCAGTGTAATCAATTTGAGTTTGTGGCGGGCATGCCGCTGAAGAATACCATATGGCCAGACGATTTTGGCTATTTCGGAAGTTAGCACTGCATAAAAAGAGCCTACGATCTGTACACAGCTGAAGAGGTCGTTAGACCCTAAGCCTGCCCATTTGTGCATTCATATCTCCGGCAACCCCCACGATATCCGAGCTTTTAGCTCGCCGCAGCAGGGCATTAAGGGCATCGTAATGCCTCCATTTGACGGCGTTGGAGCTCCAGTCAGTTGCGGCGTAAGCAGACACAATAAACAGACATTTCTCAATTTCCCGATTTTAAGACTCCTCCACAGACGTTTTCAGACGAACCGCACGGAGACGACTAGCAACAGGTATCCAGTCAAGCAAGGATGCCTTCGCCCGGTGACTTAGGACGATACCAACCCCTGCACATCCTGCCGCAACAGCCTCTGTATCACCGCGGTGAGCAGCCGGAAGCGAGTGGAGACGGATAAGGCGGTTAGTTCAATCACTGTACTTGCCTCTTGAGTGCTTTTTTCTGAGACACAACACACATCAGTGCCATGCGAGTACAGCGTGAAAGCAAGAGCAGCTTGTTGCTCTGCTCGCTTCAGAGTGCGGACATTGAAGGTGGCCAGATAGACTGGGTGTCCAGGCTTGAAGATTGTTTTGAGATACCTGAGGATGTCGGCGCCATGTGACGAGCAGATGTTGCACGCAAGACGAACGGAGTCATCAGTCCTATGTGCTGTGCCTACAAGGGGATAGTTAAAAATGGAGTGGGGAGAGGGGGAAGAGAACATATGTGAATGAGAAAGAAGGGAGGCGTCAGCAGTAGCCTGTTTTCGCTTACCCACCCTACTGTACGCAGCCGACCCAGCTGATGGCACCCCGCGACGGCCGATGTGGCATGAGTTTATTGTCAAACGTAGATATCGTGTTTGTACTTGGGTTAGGATAGTGTCAGGGTGCCCACACCCAGACAGGAGGACGATTGGGGTCCTCAACCTAAGCATTTGGCTCAAAAGCCTAACCGCAATCCAGCGGTGTTTGGTGGGAAATGTAAATGCATTACCTTTTCTGCAGAGCACGTCGCCACATGTTCCAGCCCCCAACCTGTAGGACCAGGAGACTGTGTTCGTCAGACCTCTAACCAATGACTAACCTGATATGAGAGACTCTGTGAGTGTCGCGAGGACACCCCCCAGTATAGCGCAATGGGTCACTTAGGTAAGCCAACCGTCACACCTCGGTAAGGTCCAGTCCCTTCGTGACAGTTAAATACATTTAAAAAACAACCGGTATCTTACTTACTAAATGATCTATCTGACTTTCCATCTTTATTCTCTACACCCATTAGAATAGATATATTTCAGATGAATCTCATCATTTAAGTGAAGTGAATTTAGTCAGTGTTCAAAAGTGGAAGTGTAACACGGAGTTGCTCCATCTCCATTGGGAACAATCAACAGTGTTGTGCTCACGAATATTTATGAGGAATCGAGAATTTCGTGTTTTTGTATCACCTAGTTGGAGTTTATCTTGTCCGACTGCCCGATGGTGCTTCTGAGCATAAAGTTGTATCAATACTTCGTCTTTGGGGATAAATGAAGTTGCAGATTACGACTCGAGTTGAACAGGTCCAACACAAGACTACTCCTCACAATATTCTCATTATCAACTTAGTTTCTGTCTCCCTGTAAATGTTGTTCCCGACATTTTTTCACTTAGCTTGCTAAAAGACGATATCTTGGGTCGTGTTTTTTACGAGTTAGCTGGAATATCCTCTGAGTATTTTCCGTTGTACTGGTTCCCTCCCTAATTTGAGCTGATACACAATCCTTATCTGAATTATTTCGCGGTCACGACGGAACACAAGATCTCGTGTCAAGATATGGCAGCGACCTCCCTAAGATCTAATGATTTGTATGGGCTTGCGGGAAAATACTATACGCCAAATTTCCAGCGTCACGGTTATCACCACCTTCCGCCTACGCCTATTCAACCACACAGGCGCGCAGTGATAGAGTCCCCTCAAATCTGTTGCTAAGCTCGAAGAACCAATCATGAGCCACCTGATCAGCTACTGATAAATGTATTCAAGCCATCAGTATTCCAACACATTGCCATGGTTTTGCGTTTCGACTGATGCGAGTCTTTATGGAAGTAGGGGGACGAACGTCATTGAGGTGACTTTGTGCCGGTGTAAAATCGAAAAAGGAAGCACCCGCTTGCTAAAAGGATAACGTCAACACGGGGAAAGCCTTATGCAGTAGTTTGATGGTTACCTGAATGTCGTGGTCGGTAGTGTCCAGCGAGTTACTGTGTCGTCAATTCAATTAACGTTAATTGTGGGTTTATACGGGTTTTAGAAATGCACCAAGCGTCTGTCAATATGGCAGAAAACGCAGCTTTTTACCATTGCTTAAATATCCGAACATTAACACTGCGATGAAATGAGACAACGGTGTCTGATGGATCACAGCGGGACGGAAAATTTGAAAGGTGGTCTGCAGTTGGTCACCTCATCCCGCGTCAACTGGACGTCCTTACAAATTTTTGATGAAAAGTTGATCATCACGCTGGGTGAAGAGAAAACAAGGGAAGATGAGAGTGATTACCAGCCGCATACTTTCGCTTATCCGCTCTGCTACATGCAGGTACTCACCTGGCATGATGGCAAACTGTCCCACCACAACATGGTCCAGTCTTGCCGCGATGACACAAGCTATTGGACAGTTGTAATCCTCACTTATACTTGCGCCATGTACTGCATAGCTAAATATTTCACTTCTTGGTCATTGGTAAATGAATGTTGTGCCAAGGGGGTAGCAGAATATGCGGTGCTTTCGCTTCTCTCTCAAGACACCCGTTCTTCGAAAACCAATCAAGCTACAGTATAAAGCAGTGGTTAGAGGTATTCTGTTTCACACCATATCAGTCTAAGTGGCTGGTTTTTAATTTGCGAAAGTAGGCAATATCACACCTTCAGGTAACCAAAAATAACCGCTTTTGAGATTGACGCATGGCTGACCGTAAGCCTGACTGTCTGTTGGCACACAGAGGTATTGCCGCTGGATTGCAATTGCATCATTACTATGTAGAAATAAAGCTTAAAAACGTTTTGCATCTCGGTTCACGCTTTGCTGGTATACGACTTTGATAAGAAATGAATCGGCTCTCATCACGCTCTATTCACTCCGCCGGATCCAAAGCACCGTGAAAGTGTTCTTAAACTAATTAAGCCCAATTTGATGCACCCTCATTGCATGCATAGAGTTCGAAACACCCGAGATATATTAAACAGCGTGACAGTGGCGACAAACAAGGGGAATCTAGTTTGTGTAAGAGCCAGTGGAGGAGCATCGCCGTGTCATATCCAAAACCACCGTCAGCCTCTAACAATCTGCTGCATGCTGAACAGGCTACCGCCTGCTTTTTCCCTTAAACTACATCAAATTGAGGAAAATAATGCTTTGATCCATATCTCATATGTGCTAGTGAACGTCAGGTAAGTGGATGTTGTGTGCATGTGGCGAAAATTTCCTGTTGCATTGAAAATACAACCTTATACAGTATACCCATGGTGGTGTCTCGAATTACGGAAACACGTGAACAATGGATATTTACAGCTATCAGCGAATGAACCGAGATTACCGTAACCTTCTTTATTTTGCTGGGAGAGAAGCTCACTCATCATTAATAGGTAATATTAATCTGCATTTGACCTTCTTAGGAAGTTATCACTATTAGCAATTAGGCAAAATCATGGAGCCGGAAATCGGTTCTCATAACGGAGTGGGCTTAATCTGAAGGAAGATATAGAGGGAGTGGTAGTATCCTATCCTCAGCATAATATCTTGAGGTACGTATGGATAAGATGATCATATGACTGTTCATAAGATCGGACGGGTGATTTTGCAAAGTGCCTTCTAGGTATGTTTCAATATAACCTGGGTTTGTGAATACTAAACCAAAGTAAGCCATAAATGAGTTCAAAACAACACTACTTGGCCGCCGATAGCTTAAATGCAGCACTTTTTTGAGGTGCATCATTTCAGTTACGCACTATATCTTAAGCGATCCGGCTCTCTTTGTCCTGTTGCAGCTATCATTTGTTCGCCCATTTCCTATGAAATCGCAAGAGTGGCGATTCATTCACCATGGGTGCAAACTCTTCGTTAATCGCCTCATTGCGCGCGCGCAGCTGTCACCGCGTTTACGATCGCTAAGCTTCCAACACATATTTGACCCTACCCAAGCATTATTTGTGACGTACTAGGTATCTAACATCATGCCGATCAGCCAGAAAAATATAGATTTTCTTTCAACATTTTGATAAGCAAGTATTTGTTAAAAGTCAGCTCATTTTTTGTTCCCATCTGGTGACAGGATTATGGTAACACGTACGTCTTCTAAAAAGTCAGACATTCTCCATCAGACTAATAAAACATTGCCGCTGAATGACCTTTTGAGTTTGCCCAAAAACGAACAACTGAAAGTGTCTTCACATTATTGTTGCACACTAACTGAAAAGGAAACCTTTACTTTGAGAATCACAGTTTGTGATTGATAACAGTCTGGATCGTACCAGTCGTGGTCGGTTCAGAGGTACCCGGTATATGATATTGAAGGCTTGCTCATGTGATATCCCCAGTATCCCCTTTGGATGGACACGTCATCCATCTCACACGGATAAGTGGTAGAATTCAATATCAGGTGGTTAGTGGCATAGACAAACAGCCTGAATAGCTCGGTGTATAACTGAAGAGGTCATGCTGGCGACCGCACAGATATTATAAGAACAGTCGCCCAAAAAAGGATGTTCATCTGAATTCGCAAAGTAAATATGGAAAGATGGAAACGAAATAACGATTATTTCTATTGGTTTTGCTAATTAACAGTTTTAAGAGGATGTGATCATAACAGCTGTATGTGAGCTAAATCAGTATGAAAAAAATAATTCAAGAGTGCTTTATGCGCTGGAATGAAGTTCCAGCATACACAGGTGCATCAATGTCAGTTAACAGAGTGAAGACCTCTTGGACAAACAGACACAAATAATTTACGACCAAGGGCATTAGTCAGGCGAGATGACTTAGTCGCAAGCGAATGCCTGCTAAGTTACTATCAACGGCCTACATTCCTTATGTTAGATAAAAACGATACGGTAGTTTTCAGTACTACCAGGCAAGAACATCAATTTGGTTTGTGGTCTAGATGTAAAATTGACATAAGAGAACGTCGAATGAATTGCGTTCAGTGTGATAAAAATTGTCAGCTAAAATATTGAGCTTTTGTCATTGTGTCTGAAACTAAAGGCAGCTTAAAAATTGCCTAAACTGCAAGAAAAGTGATTCAGTAACAGGACGGTAAGGAATGACTCCCACTGAATGATTTTGGGAAGACAACAGCTGAACGATACGAGTCGTAGGACGAACCACATCAGAAGGTTTCGTAGTACAGACAGTATGCTCAGTCTAAGCGATTAAATGGCTAGCGAGTGGGCTTTGGTGAAGACTGCTATGAAATGAGGGACCGGCTAAGAATTATTGCGAGGCTCAATTCTTGTTGCTTCATGGCGTTCCATTCTGGAAGCTACTGACGGTGGCGGTGGGTTCTAAATTATTTGGATCATTTTGAGAAAAATTATCAAAGTTGACAAGAATGTATATGTTTATGTAAAAACTACCATTCAAAAACTAAGATCTGTACGGCTTGGTCGCATGCAAGTAAATTCTAGTTATTTCAAAGTAAAGAGTACAAAGGACGGGGTAAAAACTGAGGACCAAATCAAAATGAATGGTACATAACAGAATTCCAAGCCAGACAAATGAAACCTAACGGCAAGCATACTCTAGCTTCGCACTACTCACAGTGCTTCATGTGTGCAAATCTCGTATCAGAGTGTTGCTTAGTGGCCTTGTAAGATTTTCAGTACCGCACATGAATCCGTTCCAAATCACAGCGTTTTATGCGCATTTAAATCCCTTGAACGTATAACAGATTAGGAGCCATTGAACGGGAAAATATTTTACTTCGAATGTTTTCCCGTTAGTTATTTATGCGGCATCATATGGAAGCACATGCTTCATTGGCGGTTCCATTTCATTTAAGGAAACCTCCACAGAATGTCTATCAAATCGGCCGCGTGGTAATTCAGTGGCAAGAGCTATTGCTGAGCTGATGATGTGGTCAAAGTTAAACTAGTAATATAAGGCCAAACTGAAACATACAGCGTTTGAGAACAAGGCGTCATTCTTACATCTTTGTTTTGGATAATTGGGTGGCGCGTTCCCAACTCGCGATATATATATATATATATATACATATAATACATATAATTATTGGAAATAGTTCATGATCCGCCTGTATGACTTTCACATATAAAAGTAAACAACAGGATAGAGTGACATTGCTGATCGGTCAGATAACAACATAAGATACGTCATTGACTGAAAGCCAACGTAGAAAGTAGAAACAGTTATTTTCCTCAACTTCGCCTCGATTAGAATCAAACTGTTTGACGGAGCAACACAACTTTACGCACACAACATGCTGGTTAAGGAAATAGACATCAACGTGTGCATTTGTATGAAATCGGCCATAACAATGGGTTCTTTAAAGCCAGTTCTAAACCATTTGCACGGAAAGCGTCCAGTCATAAATTGCCAAAAAGACTGTCTTATAAAGCTGCTCTGATAAAAAAATTACTTTAAGGCTTACCAAAGTGCTTCAACATATAATTGACCCAGGCCGCCTTCCAGGACCTTCCAGGACTTATCATTTGCTTTATATTCAGAGAGAAACCAGAAGGCTAAATATCTAGCCAGGCCACCTCCATGTGTACCTAACACTTAGCCTGCTCCTGTTGGGCTTGCTACCATCATTAGTCTATAACAACGCTCCGCTGTACGAAAATTTCTGAAGATATGCGTCCCTTCCCCTCGGCGAAGCTTATAAAGTATACTGGCAGTATGGTGCGGATAGACCTCAGAGAGACAGCTGAACAGGTGGATCCGGCAACAGTATTTATTGTGGCAGGAAATCATAACGGAGGGTATGAAAGGGAAAGCCGCGGACATCAGAATTCACGTAGTTAGACTGTGCATCTAAGAGCATCCAATTATACTTCTTTTTATCATGTCGTTAGAAATTTAACCTTGTCAACATTAAGGACGACACACCACAAATCCAGTCCGTCAGTTCGAACACCCCTTGTTTATGGCTTTGCAAGGCAATCTACCTAACCTCTCCGATCTTGATAACATCCTATGCAACCTTTGTTACTTCTCTGAACAGTTAAATGTTCACTGGTTCTGATTGCCAGTAATACACGCAAGAACATATATCGGAAGAATTCCTTCGTCTGAAGACGGACTATCTGCAGAACAGACCAAGGACTGTTGTCCTATCGTCTTAATGATCCTCTAGAGTTATGGTACCCGCTTGGAAAATTCTACGGTTTCTAAACTCTATGTCAACTAGGCGAGAATGTTCGCCCGGAGATGTCCACATCAGAAAGAAATCATGGGAATAGAATTTCAGTGATCGGTGTTTATTTCATATTTTGTCTTACTGTTGTAGTTTTGTTGCAAAACATGGCTTGCAATGGAGCTAAAATGCGTTTTTCGAGTTCCTGTTTTTCCTGCAGCGTTCAGCCGTCACGTTGGTTTGTGGTAGCTGCATTCAAAAGGATAAAGGAGTTAAAATCACCTCCGAAAAATTTCCCTATTAGAGGTTTCACATTTTCAAAATTTACAACAGTTTCAGTGACTTTTTCCCACCATGTTGCCACTAGAAAGAGACCACTGGGAATTCGGAATCAAATGTTATCTCTTCTGGGGTGGTCGTAAATGGCAGAAATGCTTTCGCTTCACTGGGGAGACTTATGTTACTTGCATTGTATTTTTTCCTTTAATTACATCGGAACGTTATTTTGTGTGGTTCAGTTTGTGTTCAATCAGATAACGGTAAGCCTCCCGGAAGAAGTAAACCATATTTCTTTGGATTATACTTTCTGCATTCAATCCAAATGTAGGAATCATGTACCAGCTTACACTGGGGTTGGGAGCAACGAAACGCAGCAAATAAGAATTCGTTGCTTGTCCACCTCTTTATATGTTCTCTTCAAATAACGGGAATAACGTGCATTGGGGGCTTCTGCACCATTCACGTGTCTCTGTGTTCTTAAGGCAATTGGCTGGAACTCCCCCTATACTAACCTCATATTCAACTTATATATTGGAAATCCTATTTAGCTTGGATGGTTGTCTACTCCCTTGAGAAGCAATGTCTGCCCATAGGCTAAACACTCGGGCTAATATTTGTACTATGATTGACTTTGCTAAAATTACTTTTATTATGTTTGACAGGTAAGAGCAAGAAACTGCAATAGAATCTAGTAGATTTCTTGTGTCACGGAAAAATGAGCAGCCGAAACATCTCGTGAAGTCACAAATAGCATTGCTTCTAATTACTGTAAAACCACGGAGCAGTTCTAAGCTGTTGGCACATCCGCGCACACCTCAGAGTAGCAGGTAGACCAGGCTTTTCGAAAAGTGACTATGGTTAAGCGAAATAAACGTAGTGTGGTATAGGCAGTTCCCGCGAATACAGGTGACAGACAACCAAACAAATTCCGATGAGGACCGGCGAACAAGAATACCACCCGTGCTCCCATTATGCAAAGCATGCTGGGTAAAAAACGGAAGAATTGCACAACTGCGTCATATGCTGTGACATAGAGCCATACAACTGGTTACCACCGCTCATGAGTCCTGCGGTCTTGGTTTATTTTATAAGATGAACGGATACGTGTTAGAATACTTGTGATCAGTACCCACTATACCCGTGGGTAGACAGAACAGATAGGACAGATCACACAAATAAATAAGCAAGCGACAACCCGCACTTAAGTAACAGAACCCACTTACGGTTACATGTTCGAAGCTCGTCTGACTAGGGAAACGTCGTACAAGACACACAGGGGTTTCAGCGTATCACACAGGGCACACCCAGTCAGTAATGCCACAACTCCCGCCCTCGGCCAGAAGGATCTTTGTTAGTCATGTTTAACAAAAAATAATGACCATAATATTTATGTGATCCGAAAAAGTTTCCTTTGCCTTTTTATGACCAATTCAGTAACACCTTCATTTATTTTCAAAACACCCATTACAAAACCCTGTTCTGTAATTTATTGTGGAAGACTATAACTTACAAGCGCGAAACACCTTGCTATCAAAGGAAAATCTGTCATGCGTTGGAGAATGACTCAGCTTGGCGTGACAACAGAGGGTGGGCCTAGTTCAAGTATGAAAAGCTTTTGTGTCTTATGTGAAGCTCAGTGGTGAAATCTTGAGGAATATTGGGAACACCCCTGGAGATAAAATATCTAAAGGTGTTACACTGAATGTTATTCAGTCCTGCTGCTAGGTATTGAATGAATGAGGTTTGACCTCAGAGCCAGATGATCAGTTGAACCAGGTGGTCTAAATAACATATGATGTTGATTCTCTTTACCCAGTGTGGGTAGCCGACTCAGTCAATTGGATCGCAATCAATACTTAGGTAAATATTCTAGGTTTGCAGAAAAGCTGCTTGCTCCAGGAACGGGAGGAAAAATAAGGAATGGTGCTTTATACAGTTCTACAGGCTGGTGAATCAAGTGGACAACCCGAAAATTTTGCCAGCTTCTGCGTCATATTAAATGATGTAGCCCATCGCCAATGCGGGCGAAAATTATAGCAGCAAAAACGTATGCGGTCTAGGTTGCCTTCTATTCTATATATATCGCCAAACAAACAGTGAATATGACAAAATCATTCACATTCTGTCCCTAGAACTGAAAAACAGTTGGAGCAAATAAGCGATTCCGGGAGTGCAACGGGAACTGCTTATCTATTTATAGACAGCCCGTCAACGAAACCAAGCAGGAGATATTCTTTCAAAAGGGGCTGTTCGAAATCGTTCATAAATATATTTGCCAAAATCGGGGATGTTGAAGATCAAATTATTATACCTTGTTCTTGATGGTAACTTTATATTTTGCTCCCTCAGCATCCACGACCCAAATGTCAATTTTGCTGTTTTGCTGCAGTCCTTTGAACAGACAAATACAACCAAACAACGTAATGACCGGAAATGAACTCTCCCTTATTGGTTTACTACATCTCTCTACACCTACGTAACATGGGTATTCTGGTACCACCTGATCATGCACAAACTTGTATAAGAACCACACCCGTCCATTTGTAAGGTAGTTAATCTCTAAAAGAGATTAATATTGTTCACTTCCCTTGCCCTTGTTTTAGTAATTAGCCACCTCCCGGTAGAACTTATTTAGAAAAAAACTAGGTCAAGCAGTTGTGTCAATCCCTCTGGATAGATAGCAGATATCCGGATGAAATATCACAGTGGACATGAGTGAAGAAAGTTAGAAAATCCGATAATCACGAATAAGGTTTGGTAAGGACAAATATCTGATAAACTATGTGGTGTTATGTTCTCGAGATTGACAAAACCTCGTGATGTTTCAGCAAACATCACGACAAACATGAGGCTTATGAAATACGGTGATTCCTCCGCAAACTCTGGACTACTTAGATGGGTCCTTCTAATGCACTGCTCTCTCTTTGAAGAAAGAGCTCTCAGCAACTGCTGTGGATCATTTTCAGCCTGTATAGAGTGGATATTAAATGGCATGAACAAAATTCTGATCACTGGTTTGCCGACTAGCTGGACTGTCACCAAAGGAGAAGAAAAAATGAGGTGATCATCAACAGCTTACACTCGTACACTTATAGAAGTTTAGGGCATGTAAAATTTGACCAGGCTCCTGAAATGTTAATGAGGGCATTTAGTTTAAGGCTGCCTAAGCAGATATTAACTGCTATCTTCATTAGTTTGATTCAGTGTTTTCATTTGCCTCCACTGATCGCGGTTGATAAGTAGCTCTAGACAGCATAAATGTACGTTACTGCGTGTCCAAATGATAGCCGCCTTGGATCATCCTGTTTTCGAATAGGTTATTACCTGTCATTCACTTTGTAGTGTGAAAAATTTACGAAGAAACATGTTTCCCTGTGCGACAGGACTGTGTTCTTGTTGAAAGCAGCTGTCTTAGAGCTCAGTTGCTATTGTACTGTGAATATCTCGAGGCTAGTTTTTTCCGCTCTTTTCTTTGGAATGCTGCGTAAGCAGGTTC
Source organism: Opisthorchis felineus (assembly GCA_004794785.1). NCBI lineage: Eukaryota > Metazoa > Platyhelminthes > Trematoda > Opisthorchiida > Opisthorchiidae > Opisthorchis > Opisthorchis felineus. The sequence continues at coordinate 224,709 of SJOL01006357.1, read as the reverse complement.
TGTCACCTCTTCCAGCGGTAATCACCTAACCATTTGGAGACACCCGCACAACTGTGCATTTCAACACACAAATGAAATGATTAACTTTTAGTTAAATTATAGTCTTCACTCTTTTATCATCCGAGGAGAGGAAAATCTTATTTTCTCTTATCGCGTTTCATTCTAGCGAACATTATCTGAAGGAACTTCTTTCATGGGTCGACACGCCTTCACACTTTATACGCTAAGCCATGCATCCAGGCACATCACCAGAAAAGTGTACGCAATGTTTCCATAATTTCTATCAAAAGGTTATTCGATAATTTGCCAGAGGCTGCTTTTGACGGGGTGATTTTTGACATCTAAACTGATGCCGACTCAACGTGGTGATTGGAACCAGTCGTATGCTTGGGTGAATCTTTGGATACTGGTGTCATTTTAAGTTTTATGATGAACTGTTTCGTATTTTTAAGCTGAGGGTTATATTTTCAAAAATCTCCACTACTGTCATTAACAGCGACTAAAAATCTTCTGGATGTCATGCAAATTCTATGTTGTCATGCCACTGATATGGCAGCAACAGAATTCCCCATCGAAGATTGTTTTTGTTTGTTTGATATTCCACGAAGCAGTGAGATCGAGGCTTAAGGACCTCCTTCAGATAAGCCACTGGATCCAACAGGTTAGTAGTACCGAAACAAGTGTGGCAGACTAAGAGCTATAAGCATTACAAGTGCAATGACACTGGACAGTCTGACTCTCACACATTAGGCACGACCTCGTCCAAGGCTAACATCGATATTTACATGGCATTTTATCGCTCGCAAATTTCTAACGTCTGACTGCGCTCGGAATTATTTTTTAAAACTCACCGTGCAAATGATCGGGTCTGCTGGGGCCGAAATCGCCTACCTGTTCAATTTTCTATTAAGGTCATCTTGAAACACAAGTTAAATGACGACATATTAGGTACAGTGAAGAACGAAAGACGGCAGAACCTAGCACAGGTGACCCAGGAAAACGTTGTTCTAATCGTCATCTTCGGAATCTGATATCACTTATCAGCACATCCTGATATCAACCACAGTGTAGCCATCAGATAATCCACACCATCCAAATATCTTCCAAAAACACCCGTTTAGACTTCAGTTTATTTACTGAGGTACCCAGTAATCTCGTTAGGGAACTGAAGACAGTAGGAATATTGAGCATGGCTAGTGTTATTGTGCGGAAAATAGTAACGGACTCAAACAGGAGACAGAAGACAGATATTAACGTTTTATGCAGAGTATTCAGTAAATAATATGAAATTAGGTCAGTACATTTGGTTTATTTATCGAGTTTCTTTTGTGAGATGGAGCACTACTGATTCTTACTTCAGTCCTTATTAGTTCGCGTCCTTCACTCTTGTTGATAGACAATTGCATTCGTAATCCTGCTGCAGAATGCTTCTAAAAAACCCAGTTATTTAGGGCTTAGATAAGTTTGTTTGTTATTACACTTGCCAAAACCCTCACTCAGGAGCCCGATTTATCCGATAAATGTTCTACGTGCTGTCAGACCTGTACGTTAAATATATTTCCATGAAAAACACTCGTAGGATTTCAAGCAGCTCAGAGCCTGACAAGCTCGTGAAAACCATTTTTATTTTGTTATTGATATGCTGCTTGAAATTTCTCTGCCTGCCTCTGGAACCCCGGAAGACGTTCGCTCCCAGACATGGATTATGCGGACGATAGTGCTCTCCTTCCCAAGTGCAAACGATTTTAAACAACCTGAATCACTCTGCTGCGCGGTTTGTCATGCGCTTCACACCTGCAAAGTGTAAAATGCTGCAACAATACTGGGTGGGATCAAACCTACACCTTATGCTTGCAGGCGAGCCAATCGACGTGGTAGATAAGTTTGTTTACCTGGGCATTTGCATAAGTTCCGGTGGACAGGCTAGAGATGAGATTATTTCTCAAATCAGGAAAGCAACAGCTTTTGCCAACCCCCAACACCTATGGCGCCGATGTTACGTCAGTTTGTCTGTCAAGGGAAGAGTTTACACTGCTGTGGTGCGATCTATACTACTTTATGGATCAGAGACGTGGCCCCTACGCGTACGGAAGATGTCAGGGTTTGAGCATCGGTGTCTCCGAACCACTGTTGGGAACATCGGATTAGTAATGCTGAGGTACGCCAAATGGTCTTAAGAAGAATAAACTCTCCCGAGATAGGTGAATTACTCACGCATCATAGGTTACGTCGGTTAGGACATGTACCCCGCATGCCAGAAGACCGCCTGCCTCGCAGAAATTCTTTTGCCCAGCCATGTGCTGACTGGAAGCGACCGCGAGGTGGACAATGTATGACCTGGCAACGAAATACAAAAACTTTAACCAGTAAACTTATTCGGGTCGGCAACTGCCGCCTCTCTGGATGGGGACCCCGGAACTCAATTCACCAATGGTTAATTACATTGGCCGAAATGGCCCAATCGCGCAGTCAGTGGCGCTCTCGCATCAAATCTATGGCCTTCAACACATAGCTACCCAATTTCCGAACAAACTGAACTTGCGTTCGCCTCCAAGGCTTGGTTGTATGTCCCACACTCCTGTTTTCCGGTGATCGAAACTGTAGCAGCTGAAACCACTGTGTCTATGGTACACGGTTTATAGCTGATAAATTAAAGTGAATTGAATATAGGCATCTTCATCCGTCAAATAAAAGCGGGATTCCTTACTTTATGTTGCCTGTTTATAATTTCCGTTTAATTTTAATACGTCCTTTTATCCTGATTTTGTGATACAGTGCTTGTTCAGTTGTTATTCGGTTGATCAGCATATGGAGTTGTGTATATTGCTGTTTATATGATACTTTTCTTGCTTGAGCTTCCTTACTAGTCCTCATTAGCACAAGTGAGCCAAAGGATTGCTCTTACTTGTACGTATCCCGATGGCTGTGATTAATGCCAATACTATGCTTCGTCGTTACGGGCGTGCATTTTATTATGCGGCAACACTGATAGAATCACGATCTTTGTATACATTCACCCAAGCTATTTGATGAAACGATAAAATTGGTGAGAGTAAGAACTAACTAGCACGAAACATTCGAGAGGCATACAATTCCAGCGATCAGTCAGACATTCGGTATAGAAACTTGCATCTTTCAACACTTCCTGCCATGTACGGAGTCAATTCATCGTGAATCTCCAATCACATCGGCAGCAAGGGGACTGAGCTACCTGCTCATCAAAGGCTTGGGTCACCAGACTATTTAAAAACTCAGGAACTTACATAAGAAGATGAGGAGGGCCAAAATGGCATGTGATAAAGGACCACCATTTGGTTGAACAAGTTCGAACTCTTCATGGGCGCCCTCAGGCTTCCTGCCTGCCTCATCCTGATAAACCGTATGCAATCCGTTTAGAACCTTATTCGAGTGTGTCGGGAACGTGATTTAGGTTTTTCGACATCCAATAATATCTTTCAAAAAATTTAAAGTTTAACACCTCACCTGACACAAGTATATCACAATCTTTATGATAACTAGCGCTACTATTTATAGCAGGATGAAGTTTACATAGTTAAACAGTCTTTTTCTTCTGATATTGGTAAAATATTCACAACATTGACGACAAAACATGAGGAGAGGACGACCATCGAAAATCCCTTGCAAAGCTGTTTAGAAACTTGATAAAGTTGTCTTATTTGTAGTGACTGCCACGGCAAAATAGGTCTGTAGGCCTTATTTGAGTGCAAGGATCGCACGGAGGACCACAGCTGTTGGCGAGGGTTACTGCTTTTGTTAGAAGCATCCCCTTTGATGAAATAACTGTGCTGGGCTGCTGTCAATACTGTAGGTGGTCAGAGTTCACTCATCCTCTGGGAAGCGTGGATGACGGCTTCATGCTGTTCAGGACATATTAGTCCGTGTTCGTCAGTCTCTAGCAAAACATATAAGACACCCACTCCGGCAAATTGTCAGAACATGTCAAGTTATCCACCTATATTGTGGATGGGCTTGAGTGACCTAGTGTAGCGTGAGATGTCCTTATCTCTTATCTGGCATGTATAACTAACGAGAACTTCTAACCGCTTTACCGGATTTCTAGTTCTAGACAGGACTGAATACTCTCAGTTTTCTGTTGTTTTGACAATGGAACCCTGGGGGAAAATTGTTCGGTTCTGATTTCAGGACAGCTATATATATTCACATTCCTGAAACTAAAAACCCCTAGGTTACCCGCATTTTGAAGGGATCCGTCCAGTACGTGATAAATAGTGGCAAAAATACTGAAGAACACGCAGCAGTTAAACCTTGGAAATTACACAGAATATAGGTTGTGAAAGACTAGAGTACAGAAATGTTCGGTGGATTATCTGTGGGTTGTAATGTGAGAGAGCTATTCACTGATCAGCAGTAGAACTTTTGATTTTGTCTCAATCTGCCTATTTGTCTTCTTCGAAATCGTCCTGGTGTTAATCCTGGTTTTTATCATCATCAGGATGATCAAGGTCCTCATTCTCCTGAACAGCCTCAACGTCATCACGTGCATCATAATCGTCACCATATTCATCGTTTTCATCAACGTCTCTTGTAGCAAAAGTAGTTCTGCATAGGAGCAGCATCGTTTGGTTACCCAGCTGATGGAATTTGGAGAATGCTTTCAAGTAGCACATTTCGCTTCCGTCTTTGTATAACAACCGTTTGTTGTAAAAAAAATAAAGGCGTGCCAGGAAAATGTGATAGTGATGAACAGGACTGGCAAAGCTGCTCACTGCAGTCGTCACAATAGTTTACGTTGTCAGACTAACAAATTGGTTCCCCCAATAGATTATTGCACAGAAGACGTTACCAGTGGATACCAGCCAATACGTAATACTCTGTCAGTGGCGTCAGTCGTTGTTCTGTGAAATAATGCAGTATGATTTCAGCAAGCTTGTGACTAGGTTATCGCTGTTCATGACGCTGCATTCGTGGCCTTCATAAAGCTGCACATCCTCAATCGTCCAGCTTAAGATTGGTCTGAACCAAATAACGTGTCCTCTTTCAATCGCCGTACCTATTTCAGTGAGTTCCTTCAGCAATGACTCTTGTGTTTGAAGTCAAAGACCAAAGGTTTGTTGGGTCTTTTGCGCAAGCATTATTGAAACTAGCTAGTGTGTTTTACATCATACGACATATACTTGTGACTTTGGTTATCAGAATGACAAATGTTCGCTCCCATTACCGACCATGTACATGTACCCTTAGTAAGGCTGGTGTTTGTCGTGACATTGTACCGCATCAAGTTATTTCACGAACCTGTCTTGCCGACTCGGTCTATCAGAATGCATTAGCAGATTGTCATTGATTCACTTAAATCATGGGCCAAGTTGAGCTCAAGGACGATACAAATTATGACTTGTGTGCACACGACTTTCTATCCCGTGACGTCAAACGATCAAGGGAACATATCATCTCAACTCTTTGCATCACTAGACAACACTATCAGATTGCCCGAGAGTCGCGTGAAATGTTTCAACAAGCATCAGTCTAGTAACTACCATTCACCGAAACCACCATGGCGATAGCGTGATATTAGCAAACTAGACACGGTATGATTAAGCTACTTGTAAGGAAACATAGGAATTGAATATACATAAGTTACCGATCACCAATACTACAAGTGAGACAGTAGAGACTGAGTGCATTAGAAAAATCCGTTTAAACGAGCGTCCGGCTGACCAAACGCTAGTGGAGTTGTAGAGGATGCATCCCATATTAACAGTTCATGATCCAGCGGTATTCCAACATAGTGTAGCTAGGAGCCTGTCACTGGAGCTTGCAACACGGTTAACACACCAACAACCTGCCCTTACTGGCCAAATGAGCTAGATTTTAGATTCGTACTTTAGCTGATATCAGGTTTTGTAATGGGATCCTGCGAGTGGGAAATAACCAGGCAGATATCTTGTACAGAACTCTTGGTGAATTTTCGAATGAGCTGAGCTTTCATGCTTGAAATGTACGCCAACCACAAACAATAGACCGGTGGACTGAAGGTTTTTTGGTGTGCTTTAATGTTAACTGGTAATCGGCTTATCCACAATTCAGACTCTTTTCATTCATCAGGTCAGATGGCTACGGTTTTGAAATTCTGTGAATTCAAAAAAATGCACACAGCATTAAAAACTGAAAAAAATATTTTATGGTACAGAAACTGCTGCCGCATATTAGGTACACGACAGTGGGTGTTAAACCTCCCAAAAGTTGTGCGGCATTTCATCCTTTTTGATAGTATAGTAATTTCGTAAATGGTGCCAGTAGGTGCGGTGGAGAGTTCGGAATCTCCCTCTTGAGTTCGCACCAAAGGCTGGAATCACTATTCCCGAGTTTTCTCTGCAGCAGTGCATATCTTTGACCACTAAGGGGTTTGAAACCCCGGACATCTGACATGTCAGGCGGCGTGTCACTGGTAAGACACCAGTGCAAGCTGGACGCACCTGAACATATGACATGTTCGCTCTTGACCGACGTGGTATTATGCACGTCAGATGTCTGAAGTTCTAAGCTGGTATGGTCAAGGAAATGCACTGCCGAAGGTAAGTCACACCGACAGAAATCAAACGTTTCGTAATTTCTTTCATATCTCTCTGCCACGTCAACGGTTGACGGCCTCTCTGCTTCCGCCACTCCTAACTGGGCGTGGATATCAGCACTGTTTTCGGGAAACGATGGTTTGGCGTGCGCAGTACATAGCCTAACCAACGCAGATTCTGGTGCTGGACACATTCTCCGATGAAAGTCCCTGTTGCACAACGGGGTACTCGTTTTCTAACTACCTCGGTACGGCTTCAATGACACCAACCTATCTGAGCCAGGGTTTTTTGGTAATGGTTGTCGAGCACCTGAAGACATCTCAGCTCCACTGCTCGAACGGGCCAAGTCTCACAGACGCACAACAAAACAGGCCGTACTGTAACCTGATAAACATGTTTCCTGAGATTCATGAATATATCGCTTTGACGCCATATGTGTCTCAGATTAGAAAAACGCGATCCGACCATTGCAGATTCGTGCATTGACCTGGTCCGTCACAATACAATAGGAATTACTTCAACTTCCGAGATACGTAAAACGCTCCACAATCTAGAGTGCCTCTTGCTGGAATGTAAGTGGCGTGTCCAGTGACTGCAAGCCCAGAAGCATGACCTTACACTTTGCACAGTGCAAGGCAAAGGACGGAATGACTTAGGTCAGTTCATCCAGAACACCTGCGAGTTCTTATCTCCGAACACGAGAACGATGTCTTCTGCATACTTCAGATCGACAAGTTTTTCGTCAACACCTATTTGAACATCAGGGTTCTGAAGACCTTCCAGTGTATACTCCATATGCCTGAAAGTCCGAGAATAAAAAAGAACTCATTTTGCCCACAAATTGCGGGCATTCATTGATGGGCAAGCGTGTTAAGGTGAATAGACCAGTCAACAGAGTCGAATGCGTCTTGGAAATCCAATAGTACTAAAATTGTGGGTCGTTTGTAGTATGGCGTTGTTCTATCACCTGACGGAATGTGAAGTGTTGGTTAATGCAAACCCTACAAGGCAGGAATCCCGCTTGCTGTTCTCGAACCACCATAAGGCGATGAAGCAAAAGTGACGCCAACAGCTTCCTTACGACCGGGTTCAAGCTGATCCTCCTACAATTACTGCATTCACTACGAGCCCCTTTTTGAAAATGAACACTATCACACGTTCTTTCCAGTTGTCTAGGGAGGGGTGTTTTCCAAATGCACGCAAATAGATGTAATTGAGAGCTGACTGAGAACAATGCGGATGGGTGGCTTTTGAGAGAACCTAGAGAGTCATAAACCTGCGAGGTCCACCAAAGCCTTTGGCTCAAAAGCCTGACGGCAAAGCAGCGATGTTTGGTGGGAAATGCGGGCATTACAATTTCTATAGAATAAATAACAACACATGTTCCAAACCCAACAATGAATGCCAGGAGTCTGTTTTGTTCAGATCTGTAACCATTAGCTAACCTGATATGAGAGACAGCGAGTGCTACATGGACACCTCTCAGTATCGCTCAGTGGGTCTCAGAGGTACGCTAACCGGTAAGGTAAGGTCTCTTCGTGACGCCAATGGATAGTCGGACATTTTTGTGTTTTTCCATAAGCTCAGTCGTTTTGTTATTCTAACGAAGGAGCCATCTTCGTATATCATGGACCTTGTCCTCCCTACTGTGGACAGTACTCCAAAATTCGAGGTGAGACCAGATAGTGCTGATCAGAATAGCATACCATGGATGAGGGGTAGACTATCAGTCATGAAATTCCGGAACCTAGTCGAAATAGATCAGCGCGTTTATCTTTGTGATCTACGCAAAACAAAGCTTGATCAGAGTCAGCAGGACATACAGTGAGCAGTCTGATGTCATTCTGATGCAGCGTGCTCAAAGAGAAAGTTATTGCTTCCAGATTAAATTTATTGGAGTCATCTAAGAATCGAATATCGTAGATTGTTCTGTTGTTTAGCACTGAAAAACAGAGAAAATAATTTTAGGTGGAGTTTGACCACGGTCTGATGCCTGCATCGGGGCAAGTTTGAACTTTTCTCAATCACCTAAAACCATCAAGACATCAAACAGTGAGATATAGCAACGCGGGATGGGCTTTTTGTATACAATTTACAAGTTTGATACCAATAGGTGTGCTGCCTTACTCGATGTAGTAACTCACAACGTACTGCCCTTCTGCTCACAAAAAATGGCATTACAGAAGAATGTAACTTGCGGGAAAGCCTAGTGCACTCCTGGTTCTTGAACCATCTTGTTGTTTAATGACATTGGAAACTGAATATTGGACCAGAAAGAACTCCCTACATAAGTTCAGTGGTCTTTATTGCAAGCATACGTTTTTGGAAGTGGCTTTGACCTTGTATCGAGCTTTCAACTGCTGGTTTAAAGTGGCACAGTATGAATTCATTTGATTCAAGAATACTGTGATACACCCAGCTACCTGGTGTACGCAAACATTTTGGATCCGAAGAAAAATGTTTTACTAGTTATGCAAACAGTGACTTGGAGGTTGTGCACTCCAGCTTCAAGTTCTGATTTCGGCGTCTTAATAATTTACTATTCTTTTTGAAAAGCGGTCATTGTCGTTGATCAAAGCACCATTGTCAATTTTATTAGCCAGGCTTTGTAGTTGTCAGCCCACCTGCAGCTGTGGTAATACACATGCTGGTAGAAACGATCGACAGAGGGGATGCGAGCCCCAGAATCTCAGTGCAATGTTCGCTGTCTCAAATTTAAATTTCAGTGATCCGAAACCCAACTAATTAATCAACAGGTGGCATCTACTAGGAACAAAAAAGTTTTGATCACTATTTTTCACCCAACCTAATAGTGGAACAACTAATACTTGAGGGGTTATTGCTTAATCAATTCATGCATATTCTCCGTGAGTTACTCTGATAGTGCCATGTATCTTTTATTGGTCAGATGTTTTTAGTTCCATGTGGACCATAACACCAAGTTCAACCAGAGACCAGAATTACATCAGAATTTTATATAGACTTGAAACTTGGATTTGGATCGTGTAATGGGGTTAGCAGTGTTACATAGAGCGATGTGAAGTGGGCGTAGAGTCCCATATCGAATCCTGAGGGTAAAGTTTTAGCAAACGTCAAGAATATCAACAAAACAGCGTCTGAAATTCCAGTGCATCAAGAAATTTGCTAGAGTGATGTTGCAATAAGGTAGTTTCACAAGTAGTCAAGAGAGTACAGTAGAGGGATAATATTCCGATGTGAGGGACATGTGCGGCTGTGAAACTCCTTATAACGTTTCATGGTCAGATAGCGTCCTCATCTAAATGATTGAAAACTAGCCACGGAACTTTGGTGCAAACCGTTTAAAATGATGAGACTAACAGAGAATTGTTGAAAGTGTCAGTCGCCAGCTGCTCACGGTGAGGAATTCTGGAAGGTGAAATCCATTAGCAATGAACAATTGCAAATTGCACTGTTTGTCCTGATAACGCATGTCTGGAGGGTGGTAACGTCATTACATTCGGGAGAACTGAGGGATAGACACAACCCTCGAAACCAGTTTTCGACTTGGCTTAAACCCTAATGAGAGTTTAGGCACTCTTATGGAGTGCGGCCAGAACATCCGAGTCCAATACTGTCCGAATGTTCACAGTGAATCAGAAAACCAGAAGTGGGAATGCAGCTCACTCTGAGGGACTGAGAGTATTTATAAAGGATTCTTGGAGCACGTCAGTTTCAGTGGAAATGGGAGTAGATTTTCGTTCATTTAGGCTCGTACGTTTCGTCCAGTCGGTGTAGTAGTTCCGGATCACCCGAACACTTCCACTGGTGATTGGAGAAGTACACTGCGGTCGCTACTGCCAAATATGTTTGCATAATCCAAAATCAACATGCGCATAACCGTGTCGTTTTTGTCCACTGGATAAGCAACATCCAGCTCACAGCATGAATGACGTTAGACAACCTGACCCGAATGTTCGGCAAGCAGATTAGCCCCCATTCCATTTAATAATAACTCAAATAATTTTACAAAACCATAGGGTGTCCGTAACTTTCCCAGCAATAATTCCATAGGCCGCCAGCATATTCCTTAAATGGGCTAAGGTTTTTCAGCCTGCTTGAAAACTGGGCATCCGCTGACGAGAGGGATGAAACTTTCAAAAGAAGCTGACACGTAAGAAGAGTTGGCTTAAGAAGAGCTCTGCCCTGCAAATGACGTGCAGATTAAAGGAAGCAGGCGCACTGGAATAAGCTAAGGGATAAGATCCTATGCAGGATGCCGAAGTAGACACTTTGAACAGTAAATAACAACTTGCCAAACTAGGGTTTCGACTACTATGTTCACCGTCCTTGAGTCAAAGCAAAGTTGGATCTTTCCAATCCACTTGAGAGGGCCAAAATTTGAACACGAAAAACTGAGACCCAAGTGGATATCTGCAAAACAAGCGGTCTTTTGAGGTGTCCATAACTTACGGACTGAAATTGGAAAACAGATTTTTCCATTTGATTTGCACAGTATGGTGGAAGAGATAAAAAAATCTTGTTTTTGGTAGGAATTGAAAACTCGCAGAAAGAGGACACTTGCCGACGCTTCACTGTGCCTCAGGTAAAATCCTGGAAAATATCTCACTCAGCCGGCTAAGTGCCGGTATGCTGCAATAAAACGTCCCTAAAGGATAGCATTAATTCTGAAGAAGCCACAGGACAGTTATCTCTACCATCGGGTTAGCTGCAGCAGAAATATCATTATACGACATGTTTATTTGCCTCACTACAATGTTGGACTCGATGGACAGCGGTACTCTATGGACTGTCCGGCCGAGGCTGCGTTGTTGTTACGAAAAGATGTTCCCACTCATTCAGTCTGACACTTAGGCAAGGGTGCATATTTGCGGAACTAGCCTTAATGGACATGAATCTGGAGCTTGAGTTGGACAACTTTGGGTTCTGGCTCACGGTTCGTTTAGTTTCTGCTTAAATACGGTTTACGCAGAAATGCTGTACGATTTCATTGGTGACAGTGCCAGCTGGGCAGCCACTCCTCTGAATCGAAACTATGCATGATCAAAACAGATTTGCAAAAATCCAATATTCCTGTATTACTTTCCCGGATAACTTTATTTTCACATTTAAGACAAGAAAGCAACCTGACTAGCATCTGTCTTACCAGAATCTCCCTCTGGTCTGAATACAAAGTCCATAAGACACTTTACTTTCACCAACCTGCCGGAGGTCCACAACAATTGACGCCATGTGCTCAAATAAATCCCCACCGCATAGCACGCTATGGAGACTTTTGCTATCCCGGTGACACGTATTTCTTAACCATTACTGAAATATATGCCATGATTGTCTAGGCAAATGCTACATGTTTATGCTTACGTAGATGCTTTTGAAGAATTCATGACTTATGCTTAAACACAAGGACCGCGGTGTGCTATGTCCATGTAGGCGGCACATCGTAATGCATAACGAAGATCATTTATCATACCAGCTCGAGATCATTCAGGTACGATGGGCGGATCAAATCCGTAACAGGATCCTGGTCCAATGGCCTCGAAGTCGTCATGATGCACAAGCTGATGATTCCCTAGTAGCCTATGTGAACCAATCGGCCGTCCACGCCTGATATACGGTCAGCTGAAAAATAATACTCGAACTCAAGGGCATTCAAAACTCTTCTGTTGCGACAGTCTTCAATTGGGTTCCGAAACTGCACTCGCAGTTTCAAATCTCAGGAGAGCAACTTTGTGAGCTGCTGACTACAAGATTTGATGACCTTTTGGGTCCAGCGCACGTTAATGCCGGATCACCAGCAAAACTTTTGAAGCGGTCGTACGATGCGCAGCAACATTACAGCTGCTTAGATCTCCTCAGTGTGTGGGCATACATGCCTGAATAGACTAGAACCATTTGTCAACGGAGAATTGAACCCGTGAGTAAAGTCAGTCTACGGCGAAATATCTCCTAGAAAATTACAAAATCTCCCCATACTACGAACAACCTATGCGTAACGTGGAAGAGGGAATAGCACAGAAAACAAGTAAACACTCCGGTTAAGTTGTCACTAGAGGAACCAGCCGAAACATGGCTACGTAACGTGAAAATCTTGAGTGATCAGCTGGTGGCGCTGTATGCAGTCTAAGTACAAGTTGCCCGCGCTGCTGATCAGCAGCTGGTGACAGGGAGGTTTTGAGTTCGGATCACTCTGGGGATTCATGGGACACACACTGCTAAGTTCCCCCAATAATAATGAAATAGCTATGCAATTTCTCGCAATTCCCGTCCTGTGCAACCAATCTGACCAGTGGGATAAAACACCTATATCGAGATCAATTGCAATCTGTTTGGTGAACAGTAGCCAAAAGGTTATTTGCTTCCTAGGTTCAGGTGGATTGGCAAACGAAGAGCGTTGAGTAACCTATCACTGGACTGTGTATAAACTCTCACCCGAACAAGTCCATCAGAAAACGTCCACCAACTGGTTTTCACTTTTTCCACACGTTTTAATCCATACATAATTAAGAATAAGTCTTGCTTCACCGTCCGGAAGGTTATTTTTGCAGTTCAAATCACGTTACCACCAATGACTGCGATTGGCCTAAATTTGGACCAATGAAAAATTGACGCAAGATGGCTCCACCAAAGAATATCCCGGCCAGTTCATTAGTGTGTCCTAAAAAATCAAGCTTGGCAGACAAAAATGTCACCAAAACAAAACATCACGGAAACCTGGATCTAATAAACTTGGATAACTTTGCACGATGCCCCAAAGAAAAGGTCTTGTTGCACCGCAAAACACGTTTTTAGACACGATTGCCACACGCTTCGATGGAACACGTAAGCTTCTTTGAGAATGTCCTTAATTTTTATTTACGCTTTTTGACCCTGTATAACACTGATTTTTTGTTGTCTAAGAAACCAACTAATTAGTTTGGATTACCAAAGAAAGAAGTCCAATATATTGAGATGTACTTGGCACTTTAGATGAATGTTGGTCACATTCCTAGTATAGGCTACTGGTGGCAAGAAAGGCTGATTGCAATAACAACACCACTCAGTATGTGGAAAGACGAAACTACGAGCACAGTGCTAGAACATTTTACCATATCACAATTAGTCAGTTTCTCTCGGGTTGTTGCCAATGAACCATTGGGAACCTTTATGTCTCAGACCTCCTGTTGGATGATGTCATACAAATTCCTAAAAGGAAAAAGTACTGGAAGGTGCGCAACCCCAAAAGTTATCAATCACATTTAGTGCGCTGTTGGTGTGACCTAGCTTCACGGGGCTTCCACTAAATCAGTAAGGAGGGATGAATTTTGTTCTGGCGAGGAGAGGTAGGTAGTATATAGAAAACCACCGCCAGCAAATACAGTGTTCATAGCATTTACTGAAAAAATCGGGCACGTAAATGTATTGAGATTCGATCTTTGAAGACACCTCTAAACTTCGGCAAGACTTTAAAAGTTGTTGCTTGTGGTTTTTACGAAAACATGACCCTCCATACTTTGCAACTTAACGTATTGTGACTTCTAATAGCTTTTGCCTGATTTGCTATTCACTGTCACGTTACCGATTCTACTGAGCTTTACGAAAAGACATATCACAGGCTGAGGCCTCGGTGAGAATCCTATCACTTTATTGTACAACTGCAATATGTCTGGAAAAATGGTGGGCAACTTGGAGACTATTCAACAGAGACTGGAGTAATCGACCAAATTTACAATCATAAAATGGACACTGGCCGATGTTTGATTCAGCTATTTGTGGTCGTTTACAGGGTCTGTATGTAGGACACTTTCAAAATATGTCTAGACTCTGAGATAGAGGAGAAAATGAATTACTCATGTCATAGAATTAATCGTCCCTTTTGTCCCTCAGTCTTCTGTCTGATTTTGAGATATTTAATATGTTAGAACTTAGGTCCCGAAATTATAGTTATTATTAGTAGTAACACAGTCTTTACAAAAATTCACCAAATGGATATAATAGTCCCAACACGTGACCTGTTGGTTAGCGTTCAGGGACAGTCGGCCGTAGATTTCAAGTTCATTGATCAGACTTCAGCTAGTGAATCGGTTGCATAAGTTAGGAGACATTCGCTTGTACACTGATGTACACTCACAAGGTTGGCCACATTGGAGGTGCGAGGCAACTGCGTTTTTCTCGGAAATTTCGGTTATATTCCAAACCTCTTCATTGACAGTTGTCTGCTGGTTCTAAAAAACAGTGTAAACTAACATAATCGTTTTTGTTATTTATGTAAGTGAACAACGGCTTTATTGGTTTTCCCGGAAAAAAGTCCATTCAGTTTTGGGAAGCTGACGGAAAAACACAGCACCACTGCAGAGTGCCGGTCAACTTGTACGTTGCGACTAAAGAATTAAAAGTAGCCACGGTAGCTATGGATGAATGCATGGGCAATAATTTTACCCTAATCCTGGGTACCCGAAGGCTTATTCAGGCTAATTAAAAGAAAGGCGTTGAATCGAAGGTATGCTCCTGTTTTTCTGACGAGGTGGCCATAAAACATTCAGTTACCATCCATCTGACTGGTGGATTTGAGCACTGCCAGTTTAATTTTCCATCCAAACATATAATCGTCATTCACCAGTTCGTTAAAATTTCAACCTAACCAGCATTGTGGTCAGTATCACTCCAATCACCACCAGGCACACCTCAAATCTATCAGTTGAGACTTCGTCCTGTAAGTAAAGCCAGGCTGTGCTGTAAATCCGGAAAGAAACGTATAGCTGCTTCGTAGTTAGAATCGTCACAAAACCCACGAAACTCCAGGGTGTTTCGAACAAACGACATCCCCACTACTAGCCTACAGCTTCGTGAGATGCGCACTGCGGATAATTCCCAATAAAGAAGAAACAACTGTACAGTGTCTACCTGCCTCACAGCACAGGGTAGCCTCATTTATAGGTTAAATTCTCAATTGTGCTTTACCAAATCTCCTCACATTACCACAATACATCATGTTTATCAGCTCAATTCAAGCCACCAATAATACTGTCAGTACACTACTCCTTGTCCTCATTTTCCTTACTGTCTTCAGAGGAACTAAAGTGACTAGCCATTCACTACACTGAGAGAGAAAATTAAACCAGTATTGGAATCCAAAACCTTCCAAACGGACATATTAGTCAGCGTATGCGTGGACAGATGCATGAACGTTCCTTCTTCACATTTGAAATTTGATTTACTGTAAACCCACTGTCAAGGCTACAATAGTACCGAGAACTAATTTTGCAAATGTAACCTCAGAGGACATAGCCTAATTTGTCGGGAAAGTATAAACTTCCACGTAGCACGTATATGGAAAACTGTACTTTAATAAGAAGAGTTTCATTTGTTTTGATCTACCATTACGTAGTAGGCAAGTGACCAACAGAGAAAGTTTGATTTTCCTGTAGTACGGGACCACCCTCTGTTGATGCAAGGTCCATTTACACACGTGCATAATAATCAATCGGGAGTAGACTGCTAAACAACCGGACAGTTGTTCTCGTATTTCTTGCCTTTGGCTGAAAGTGTACGAGAGTCCTTCACCTGAATTCATTTTTTTCATTACATCCTTGAGATATATCCGCTACTAATGATCAATACAGCTGGGGAAGATTTCACTAAACGCAAAACAGTTGTCAGTCATTTCAGATCATTGATTTCATGTTCACAGAAACGGACATTGTCAGTTTGTCCTTGAGAAGGTGGATTTTTATAACCTATGCAAGACTGCGGAAATATTTCTGAGCACAACCTGAGAACCAAAGCCGTCTTCATTTTGCAAATCTGAATGTATGTCAAACTGCGCGTACTGAAAATTGCTTGCGGTTTCTGAGACAGTTACACTATTACGTTTCTTTTACGGTCCGAATTTACATGAATGAGTCGGTTGGCCTAATATTCAACATTGCAGTGTAGGTATCGCTGAAAGTCTATTAAAGCAGTTAACCCCAAATTCCCAAGTTGTTTTGCAGATTGTATTTCTTTTTCGGACGGATAGGCAGCATAGAAGCAGAGTGCTGTTTTTCACTCCTGTCCTCACAGCTTTTTGTGGCATGCCGGTATTCTGTCTCTGAGTTTCTGTTTAGAACTTGAATTCTAATTTGTCCAGGAAGTGTTAGTTTTAGCTCAAGTCCCTTGAAACATGCTATTTACAGTTGAAATGAATGTCATTTGACACGTTAGGGCCTTAAATTTCACTACATACTTTATCGAATTTCAAAGCTGGGCCGTGTGAAGGATTTCTTCTCGCTTTTAAGAAGAGCCCTTGTGTACTTCAAAATGTGCTTTATTTTAAAAGCTGAAGGGAAAATAAAGATGCATGCAGTGACGCTTTAAGGTAAATTATTCCGATCTAAGGCCAGCTAATGACCAAAAGGCTCTCTTCTTTGTTGGGACGTCGTAACCAAATTTCTGATAATCCATGTTTAGCCTGAGTGCTAACATGTAGTACAGAGACTTTGTTAGCAGGGACAGACCTGGAGAATCATACATCCACTAGTCATTGTAAGGCGTAGACGGACTGCTCGGTGAGCGCGTGTTACTGTGGGAAACAGCCTGGGGTAGTCAACACCGTTTTCAAATTCAAGTTGATCTTGCCGGTTAAAACAAGACACTTTAAAGGACAGAGGCTGCACAGATGCATCCAGTGCGTACCCATTCTGACTATATCGGCAGTCTTCTAAAAGTGCTTCATATGTTTCACATAACATAAACATTGTTTGCAGTCATTGGACAATCAATGTTTCCAGAAATATAAATCAAAAATATTGAAAAACTCAGTAGCTGATGAAAACTCGTGCACAACATATCCATAGAAACGAACTACTTTTTGTCCGTGTTTGACGTATAAACTTACAATCTGGTGTCAGGGGGATTTTGTTTGAAAAGTACTCACAATTCTGAAAATGACGGAAGGATAATTATATAGAAAGTCATTTAGGTGGTAGACTACAAGACATCTTAGTAGATTCACACGCTGTTTAGAAAAGTTTATGCATCATAGTATCCCTGTAAGTGAACGATATAAACATGTTTAAATCGCTTGTTCGTCGACTGCTGGGAGTTCAGTGCTCCAAAGAATGAAAGTGAGTCGGCAACCTAACTTGTCACGTAATATTTGGAGAATACCATGTTGACCAACCCAAAATACGTTTGAATATAATATCTTCAAATGTGGTTGCTAAGCTGACTTCGGAGTCAGGAACGTTTAGAGTCATTTGTTTAGATTATGGTCAGGCAAAGGATAGTCTTCCCCTAGTCTCCTGTTGCTGCTGTGAGACATCAGCAGGATACTGCTTTTTTCCAATAACAGAATGTCTGCCTACTGATAACACAAGAAAGCTGGCATTTTTGAAATTTTTGCATGTTTAGAACACAAATGACAAGAAAATGTTTCCAGAAGGGCAAAACCGGTATTGGACTGTGGAGAAATTTCAGCGGTCTTGTAGCTAAGATGTGTGAAAAAAATAATTCGACATCCCAGATATCATGCCAGCCGGAACATGGGGCAGCTTTGTAAAACACACTTCATTGAAAAAGATCATAAACAAAGGATTCACCCGCAGTCTCTCCGTGACATGCATATAACTGTCAAATAAATGTACCCGACATATAATTGAGCATGCAATGAAATTGTATCAAATCGTTTTTCATCTTAGATAAGGGGACTGCCTTCAAACCGCACAAACTTTTGTGCGACGCGCCCAGGTCGTTAACCCTTTTTCGGTCTATGGCTGTGCATTTGTATGTAAAACAAATGGCTTTAGGTATGTCCTGACTTGAGGGCGGTTAGCTAACAAAAACTTCAGAGGTATACATCCACCCTTTTTCCACCCGAAAGTTCCCGTGTTTCTGGTTCCCACGTGTGACTGGTACGGAATTCTGTTAATTGTGGCTATGTACCTTCCGGTTTTTAGTGTCGTTAACACACACTTTTGTGCGCGCCCTAATCCCAACCGAAAATCTAATTCTCAGTTTTCGCATGGTCACTAACCTGCTAGAACGTATGTTTTAGATGCAGCTAGCCAAATGCGGGGTAGAAAATGTGTGAGTCTCCATAACTTTACCAGGATTTTTTGTCTCTTTAACTTTGGGCACTGTTATCTTGACTGAACAAATTACTCGTTTGGCTACTGAGGGCTCTTCTACCTTATGAGCAGTGTCTTAGAGTAGTGGCCAAGTATTTGTCATGAAGGTCATTGCCGACAGTCGTTCATCTGGCTGACACATATAACAGCGGTAAGGTTTCTTTCAAGAATTTCGTCCTGAAAACATCATGTTTCTTACGCCATTTCTTATTACGGCCCAGTCCAACGGATTCTGCGGTCTCTGATAGTTATTTGGACGCAAACCATGTAGCCCTGGAAAATATTTGTGTTATGCTACATCGTATGTGGTACCGAGACCAAGATAAACCTAACCATACCGCAGTAAAGTGGCCTCTTTTGACGTTCTTCTGATCCAGGCGATACTGCAAAGTTCTAATATGCGTACATGTGAGAAGTTAATCTCATACAAACGATATCAAAACACTGAGTTCTCTAATGCCACTCTTGAAGTATGGAGATATGAATTTTTTGAAATAGTGGTCCTTAGCCTATTCAAGGTAAGTGCGCGGAGGTAAACTTTGATACCAGCGGAAGACCACATCAGTATAAAATGAATATGAATGTAGTTACTT
Organism: Opisthorchis felineus; assembly: GCA_004794785.1. Taxonomy (NCBI): domain Eukaryota; kingdom Metazoa; phylum Platyhelminthes; class Trematoda; order Opisthorchiida; family Opisthorchiidae; genus Opisthorchis; species Opisthorchis felineus. Next base: position 205,503 of record SJOL01006357.1, on the reverse strand, counting down.
TCCGGCTTTTACAGTCGTCTGCTGCAGAAGTCGGCAGACAGAGCTGAAAAAAATGAACACGTGATAGATGACAGAAAGCAACCCGTTTCCACGTCTGCAATCTGTCAGAAATGTTGCAGATGAAAGAAGGCAAATGTTCTTAGCTGCTGACAGAATTTGAGAAGACGTCTGTGTGGTTCACCCTCACCTTTTCGTGGACGACCCCTCTAGTTAAACAGCGACCACATCAGAGGCAAGCTGTGTTTCGGACAATGCTTTACTCTGCCCGATTTTGTATTTACTTAACCAACCACAAATGATCACAATATTTGCTAACATCCAGCGATTTGTTTGCCTGTATTTTTTACACAATATGCAACTGATTTATTAAAAAAACCTAGGTGTGTTGTTTTTCTCAGACTGCAAACCTTTACAAAATAACTATAACTGTTGAAAGACTGATTGATCTGGTACTAGCAACCAGTGGAAAGAAATGACATCATTTAGATTGTTATAATCTGGATTGAAATAACAGCCCAAACCATTTTGAATGTACTTCATGTCACAGATTATGGAGTGCGCACACAGGTTTATTACATAAGTATATTGATCTGGAGTGAATCGATTTTTGGGTACCTACTTGTTGTGAAAATCACAACACTTACTCATCTCACTTGCCGATTTCGAGGTGTACAATCTAGTTAGCAAGGAAGATACATGCTGCCTGCCCTAGTATCGTTGCGAGGTGCCACACTGGCATCTAAATTTTCAACTGAGAGTTCGCCGGAAAAGAAACAGGAACGTCATGTACATGAATTTACTGACTACACTTCAAGTTATGTTCCTCTATGTGAATTTTAATGCAGCGGACTGGTGTGATTACATGCGCACCCGAATTAATCAAAGATCAAAAGTTCTGGTACTCAAGATTATTACTGATGGCGATTGCCATTGATGACGATGGCTAAAGCTCACTCTGCAAGCTGAAGTCTTGATGTACACCGTTTTGTCTGGAATTGCTCCCTTCTTTTTGCTCGCTGTACATTATCTTAAACCCACAGCTCTTATTTTCTTTTTCGTGATGAGGTTCTCAAAAATAAACGATTATAATAGTGGAGGCGTTAGTAGTAGCTAACATTATATATCTACATGTACGGGGTGAAGAACGAAAATTCTGCTATTTTTTAAATTTCTGGATTGCTTTTGCCTGAATTATCACGATTGTTTTCCCTCATGTATGGTGCTCGATTGTAACTGCCCATCAGCGGGAACTGCTCAAGGCCGAAATAACCGAGTAAATGAAAAAACGAACAAATGCTATTCCAAAGCAGTACATACCAGCCAAGTCTTGTTGAAAAAAATTTATAAGTGATTAAAGGTTGATAGAATGATGGGAAGCGAAATTTTACCAAATGGGCGTTTATGCATAAATTAGCCAATGTGGTGGGCAACATGAATGGGACAAGAAACAAAACTAATTGATTTGTGGTCTCTTTACAGTTGCGTATTAAGACACGTAAGTCTTAATTGAGTTAGTGTTCCTGTGAGTTCGAGTAGACTGTGGCTGACGTAAGAGCGCTTTCAATCTCCGAACGTTAAGTCCTCTCTATAAGGGTTCCGCGTACACGGGAATATTGCCTGCTGATTTATGAAATACGAACCGATATAACAAAACTAGTGATGGAAATGTTGGAAGCTCGGATTGAATATATGGTTGGCGTTTTTAAAGCTGAGATTGATAATTTCCTTGCAAACACCGGCCAGGTAAAGTGGATTTAATCCGGTATTTCATTTTGTGATGCAAAGGCATTCAACTCGTATCAACTGAAATGCACCGGACAAGAGCCACACACTCCTTTGAGTTAACGAACGACATCCAAGCTCAAAACTTTACACCAATAGCTTCTGTACCTCTGAGAGGGGATACTGTTGAAGTCATATGGGTATTTCTCTACAAGTCATCATTCAGCAGGCCGTCCAGAATCTGGTCCAGTGATATAAACCTTGTGGCTATGCGTTTAATGAAACAACATCCGTGGTCAACAAATTGTTTGCAACTTTCCGGTAATTGCGTATGATGCAGACTACTGATTGTTTTGAAAACAGATAAAGCACCTGCACATTGTGTGACATTCAGAAGCGCCGTCCGTGCATGACAACGATACTGTTGTTACCCAAACAACGTTTAAAAAAGAACCTCATAATAGTAATAATTACAATTACCAGCCTGTTGGTTTACTGAAGAAGTTAGAGTTTGTAGTCATACCCAGCTACCACCGTAAAGATATCTAGAAACACGAGGTTCGAGGGCCGATAAAAGTAGTCAAGGCAATCGGAGTAAAAGATCTAAATGATCAGTCAACCTTTCTATCGAGTGGTTCTCGAGAATGGTTGTATGAATATATCAGTTTAGCAGCCCGGCTGTTTTCTACGCAGTGTTTTGTCATGTCATACGTTGTGTAAACTATTTCTGTTAAGAGAGACTACTGTTAAGAAGTGGGCCGTTCTTCCTTCAGGAGGATAGCCTCTATCAAAGAGTAAACACAGAAATTGTGGTTAACGGGGATGCCTGTTCTGCCATCTCTAGAGCAGAAGGCTCTTTGTATGGTTTTTATTGTTACCAATTATTTTAACCAAGACTTCACTTCGGTAACAAGAACCTATACAACATTCGATTCGCCTATAACGAGGTTCACTTAATAAATCTATGAATACACTTAAATACCGATCTGTGCTTTATGAAGATTTATACTGAACTCACTGCTGTTACTTAGGCAAATATTCCCCTGAAATAATGGGAGATCGGTATGATATTTTGGTTCTCTGTGGTCCCTCTGCCCCGATGCAGCAACGGGTAACTTTTTTGCACATGACAACTGATGGTTGCTTATAGCCGATGTGAAGATAGACACAAATAGCGATGCTCAAGCGCAGTTCTTCTGAAAAGTGTGGTCTGTGGTACAACTATATCATTTTCAGTTCAGAGCCAGTACCACGAGGACGACTGAAACCTATGCAAGCACCTCCCTTTATTTAGCAGAATGTTGCGCTTGTACCGAAACTGACCAGAATAATCGTGCCAGGACAGGTGGGTGAATTTGCCCATCTTTAAGGTAAAGTCACTTTTAGCTCTCGTTGTAAAGTCTCCGTTTTAAACTCGGAAGAAATTGTTTTTCTCTGATGAGAGACATACAAATTAGATTTGTTTACGTGCACAATGCATATCCAAAAAACCAAGGGGAAGTTTCGCCTTAAAATAAACTCATATGCACAAACGTCATACAGCGGAATACAGCATTCACAAACGTGGTGCGTTTGAATGATTAAGTCATGTTTACGTAAAAAAGGAGAGTCTTTGTGGTTTGGAGTCCAAGTACTGTGTTTTCAGGTGCCGTAGATTACATGTCAAGCTCGATACATTTGAGAGAGGAATGACGTTTTATTACTTATAAACACATCAACATACCTGTCTACGATTTATCCAGGAGATTGCGCTTGTACCCTCTCAACTAAAAAACCAGCGAAGGTCCATCAGTTTTCAGGCTTCCGTTTTTCAGGTTAATCTTTTGTAATCCCACATGTCATACAGTTGTGTCGTAAGGGACAAGCTCATTGTTTTGCTGGGCCAGGCTTCTTAGGCGTTAAAGTTAAAGCAGTATTTTTGGAAACATTTTTGTGTTTACCGTACTGTGTTTTCAACAGTCATAAACATCATTCAACTGAATAGGTAGTGTGCATAAATCAGGTCGGGTAATGACACAGTTCTACGGGATTTACGTTATAAGCCTACTGGTCGTTAAGCTCGGCTTTCATACGTTTTGGGCAGTAAACATGGTAATAATAACAACCATAAAACAGTCAAAACCTAGGAAGATGGTACCAGCAAACCTGTGTTGAAAAGGCATACCCGAAGGGTAAACATGGAATGACATTGTTTTTTATCCTTTTTACAAGCGTTCCTGTGCGCCGAACAGCAAAGATTTTCTCATTCGCTGGAAATGGGGTTAGCCGCGTCTTTCCACTGCGTTCATTAGGACATAATAGATTCTGGTCACGTAACCACGACTTCTCGCCAAATCCGGTCACTTTTATGCAACTTGGAATTTTCTCGCTAGGATTTATCTAGAGAACCTTAATAATAGCGTCAAACTGAGTAGTAAATTTAACTTTGGTTCACAGTTTACCTATCTTAGGTAGATTTGTAGTTCGCCATTTGTAAAGCAGCTAAAACGTTCTAAATCGTTAGAGAAGATGCGGCAAGAGGAACTGGGTGGATGATTTTTGCTTGCTTCTAGATGGGTGGGAAAAATGCGACATTTTTCTTACTGTGTATATTTAATGCACTACTTGCAAAAGCGACGCTTTGCCGTGCTGATAACAATACGATGTGGAGATTCAGACTCAAGACCACCCATAAATTGAATACTAAGGTTTTATATGATATGTTTGGCTGGAATACGTCAGTCTTTGAAATTGTTCTAGTATTATTATTCTTCCTGGAGCAGGAATGACATAGTTGGTAATCAAAATATTTTTGTCTTTCACAAACATATGGATTTGTGCTGACCGGAATGTGCAAACGGCATATCCAACTAAAGGCGATTATCAAACATCAGGCTCAAGGTTGGACAGAAACACGCGTAGAACGAAAAGGAAGCTAATGCAAACGATTTACGTAGCTCTCATATATTACGCAATTTTACTTTTAAACGAAGTTAACTTAGCTGCCAGCACAGGAATAATGCGCAAAAAACAAGGAGCCCGATTGTCCTGCTGTTGCGCATGTTCCACTCGTTGTTTTAAATGGCACCCAATCGTCTCATTTAGGAGCGTGATACATACAGGACACTTGCTTGAGAGCAAGGAAGGTAATGAGACGGAAAACTAACAGTACAGCCACACATGTCAAACTGCGGTTGAATATTACTCATGCGCCGGTCATTGATTAGAGATGTTCACTAGACGAATAGCCAAGACAGAACAAGAAAAGGAATGGCATGTTCGCGGGACCACACTATAACGTGAACGTTGTGGAGCCAACAGTAGATCATTTAATTGCTGGATCAGTATCTTGCTGATCTGTACTCTGATCTGTAGGTATAAGAGAATGGGATACGCCTTGACAATGTAAAGTGGTTCTGTTGGATGCATACCGAACTGACATGGCGCACCAGTTGGATTATTCACCTGCAACCAAGTATAATTTCTTTTTCAATGAGTTAGAAAACCACTCCGGGAGCCATTTATACCCTGGTTCACCGAAAATTTCTTGCACAAAAGCGGCCCCATACTGTCTCTCCATGTGACGGTTTCTCATACACCTACTACAGGAGGCACTTCACCTGGATGCGGGTGATCGCACACCGCACGCCGGTTATTGCTCAATGTGACCACAGAAAATTTTCACGAGTTGCATGACGCGTCCTCTGTTTTGCTACATCATGGTCTCACGTTTTATAGGCAAAAACAAAACGTTCGCCTCGACCGTTCGGCAAATTTCTTGATAAGCGCAGAAACTTAACAACAACAACATTCATCGTAGACTCAGCTCCAGTGTCTGCTTTAAGAAGCTCCGCAAATGCGCAATCCGCGAAAGGTCCGCCAAGGATGTTTCTGCATTCTTAAGCACTCCTCACTACGTCGAGAAAGTTAATACCCACGCCTATTTTTTAATTTGGTTACGGGGTGGAGCGCGGTGTGAATACCTATTCAACCGGTACAGTTGAAACGAGTCAGTCCCATCGGAGCAACGTCTGCCATGATGATCAGAAGCTTAGGGTTGTAATCGGTTGAAAATAAAACAAACGTGAGCAAATGTTTGAAAACGGAAAAGGTGTGTGACCAGTTGTACTCATAGATGACAGTCCGTTCAGAATAGGGAGTAGGCGATCTAGTACTGGGTAAACTGCTGCATCCTGAAAATCTAAGGAAGACGCTAATATTATATCTATGCACATGAGCACCGTTGCGTGCCTCCCCCATGAATTTTTAGTGCGGTGTTGCTTCCGAAGGTAGCTGAGGATCTGCAATAACAGATGTATAGTGCATCTGAACTGACCACACTTAATATCATTATAAACCGTATTTCTGAAATATAGCCGATATGGGAGCGGAACAATGCCAACGGAAATTTACAAATCTCTCCACACTTCCAGCAATGACTCTAGGTGCCCGCTTAGGGGCAATGTGTGTTAGGTGAACCGCAAGAAAATGCGTCTAGCTTATCCTGCGGGAATGCTGTTTCCTAAATCCGTTGAAAACTTCCATGTTTCGCTCGGCAATAAATGCAATGCAAACTATCATTGAGCACCATCTCTCAAATAAATGAATTCTGGTTTTCTGATGAAAAAAACACATCTGACTTATTTAAAATCGGTGGCCGTGTGGACAGTACTGGAGCGCTCACTGAGGTAATGCGGCAGCTTCTTGCGCATCTCGCATATCAAGTTCACTTATGTTATGAAAGCCCCGATGACCACCACGGTAAGCTCACGCTCTACGGACATCGGACGGGGCGTAAACCTCTTACTGGATGGAATGAAGACACTTGGTCACATACAACAGGTAGGGAGCATAGATTCCCTTCCGTTGGATATTAAGATTGCGAGCGCGCAATGGGAAATGCATTCAAGCAATCATTCGGCTTACAAAAATTAAACTTTTCACATTTACCTAATATTCTCTGATTACGTACTCATGTGTCGCAGGGCCAGCCATACTGACCTAATAAAACAACCTACCTCGTTGTCCTGAACGTCGTTAAGGGAGCTGGCATGAAAATGTGCCTATATTATTATTGTCGCATTGATACTTAGCAAGACTGTTCTAAAGGTGACAAAGTAGAGTAGGCATCCAATCCACAGGACCATCACTAATCACGCTTGTCAGGGAAGTGCGGCTGAGTTTAGGCATTACTACCCAAAGCCTCCACTTTGTACGGCGCGAGCACACGCTTCCACCGATGTAGGCGTAGATTCGTTGATTTTGTGAGTACACATCAGCAGGATATCGATCCAGCAGTCAACTGATCTACTTTTGGCTCCGCATCGTGCACGTTATAGTGTGTTCCAGTGAACGTGCCATTAACTTTCTCTTTCTGACTTGGCTATTCGCCTAGTGAACATCTCTAATCAGTGACCGGTGCATGAGTATTCAACCACATTGGGGTAAAGCATTTCGATCTATGTGACTGTACTGCCATGTCTTGGTTTTCGGTACCATCATTTTCCTCACTGTCGTGCTAGTGTCCTGTATTTATGGCGCTAGTAAATGGGGCATTTGAGTGCTATTTAAAACAACCAGCGGGACACGTGCAACACCAGGATGACCAATTTCCTTGTTCTTTGAGTTATTTTTTCCTCCCCTTTAATTTATGCTCAGGCACCTTTCACATTTAGAAAGAATTTTAACTGACCATCCTTCACAATCTGGTGGCGCCCTAAAGATCATGTCAACTGGCATAACATCTCCGTTTATATTCCAAAGAAGTTTTATACACATTGATTTCGGAATGTCTTTGAACTGAAAATAACTCATCTGTTCCATCTGTCTGCTGAATTCTTGTTTCTAACTGATAAGTATACGCTGGTGATTTAGGCAACTGTAACTTAAAAATGTATTTCAGAATTCGTCTCGTGCATTTGTGTTATTTGGTTATCAATCTCATTCCAAGGGAAAAGTGGAATAGTTATCTGCATTCATCCTGCTTTGGACCCATCAATGAAATAAAGGTGGGTTGGTCGGATGTCCGTTGACCACAAAAAACATTGAGTATCCTTGAAGGGGTGTCCAGATTACGAGATATGACTTATCGCATCGGCCAGGGTTTAGAACTTATTAATAAGTAAGCAATATTCCTCGTACCTGTAAAGCACCTGGCCCAGAAGGTGCACTCTTTGGAGAGGGATCACCATACGATGAAACACTTTCTAGGACATCCACATTCTGCTTTTACTAACCCCTTTTCGGAAAGGACTAACCTTCTCAGAATACAGCTTTCGGCGGTGGTTCTTGGTGAAATAAGGCCGGTTTTACCTCCGTTTCACTCACACGCTTTCATTCCAAGAAATCATAATCCCGTACGGGTTCGCTTATACAAGACCACAAGCCCACACACCTAATCCGTCCAAGTGAATACTACTTATTACCAGAAACATTTTCAGTATTGTCTGAAACGAGATGCACTGCGTTCAGCTAATTTTTGGAGGTTCATTTCTTGCATTATTGCTTGCGAAATGTACAAACCTATAATTTTATATTGTGGATCATGTTTGCATTGTGAAACAACTTGACCTTAGGTTTGTATTCACGAACGTACATCGGGGAATATTCACATATGAGAGATATATGTGTTCCATCTACCACGAGTTTTTTTCGGAGGCTTTGGACTCGACGGGGTGAACGTATCAGACACTTAGGGTCTTTGTACCCAAGCGGTACTATCATATCAACTGGGTTGACAGCACAATGGATGCCAGATTATGCCATATTATCTATCTAAAGTCATATAGGTGCCAGAAACTTGGATGAATAAGTAGGTGTTTAAGATGGAACATAACTGACTTCTACTAAAGACATGTAGACAACGGATTCCCGTCATATGTAGAGGATTAACCTACGTTGTTACTAAAACCACATTACCAATTGCTGGAATGAATAAGAGGTGGGTTTCGTTCCGCGTCCATGGGATTCTGCTTCTGAGACACTGATGGAGACTAGAAGTTGCAAAATTAAACTGCCCCTCATTACTGCCTCCGTTGAAAGTGTTTTTAACTAGTGACCTCGTTAGTATGCCTGACGATAAATTTAGGGTGCCCAGGTAAAGTTTTAGCCGATGCTTCCGTTTTACGATAGCTGTCATCTCAGTTTGAATGTAGTGCCCAATGTATCATCGGACATTTTGTGTGCCGGTGTTTCCAACAACTTTTCACTCCTGTGTTATCATAGGTTTCCGCGATGGCCATTCTAGCGCACAACAGAAAGCATAACAAAAAACAGATTTTGATGAACGGGGGTTTAAAAACTATTGCGCTCTCTGACGGGAATACCTCAACGTTCTTAATATACCGGAAAGTACACAACAATAAATAAATAAAGAAATAATAATAAATCGTTGCAGAAGACCGATATGTTGAATGAGATTTTTACAAGTTAGATCGGTCTGATTAAAACGTTTTAATTGAAATAAGTTGCAAAAGTTATAAACTTCATTTTAAAGTATTTCCATGCAACACACAAGACGGCCGTCCGATTATTCGATAACTTAATGGCCAAAGGCAGCGCACATCGTATAAGGAAACAATGGAAAAAAGTGTAACTCTCATAAATTTTGCCTCCAGGCAGTAATTATGAACAGTTCCATTTGCATTGATGGTCCTTTTCCT